>JABXWE010031606.1:0-12220 GCA_014611495.1 Limonius californicus | reverse complement strand
ATCAGAGTCAAAGACAGCAAACTACGAAGAAGTGGAAATATAATAAATGAGCGACCCAGCAATTGAGATAAACTATTATGAGAGCTAGCCGGATGCAAGGTGAAGTAATTTTAAGTAACTGAAGTTAAGGTTGAATTAGAAGTGTACGTTGCTGTCCGTACATAGCAATATATATATATATATAAAGGGCTTTCTACAGCCGTGGCTGTCTTCCTTCTCTTAGCCAGTTCTCCATTCGTCTCGATCTTCCCACGCTCCTTCCTCTAGTCCTCTTCTTTCCATTACCTCGTCCACTTCGTTTCGTCAGGATCTTCTGGGTCGGCCCCTTTTTCTTCTTCAGTCTGTAACTCTTTTTATCCATGGCGTGTCTTCTGCCCATCTTACATGTCCGTACCATATCAGTCTTTTCTCCTCTATATATTTTAATATATTCTTCTCTACATCCATTCTCCTAAGAATGTCTTCATTTCTCACTCTTATCTAACATTGTAATGCCACAGCACCGTCTCCAGTATGCCATTTACGTTGCCGTAATTTCTGACCTATTTCTTTTATTTATTATCCAACACTCCCCTCCAGAGGTCATGATACTGTTACGCCTGTGGCTGTAACTGATAAAGAGCCCTTTGTCCTTATCGTCGGGACCACCCTTATAAAAAATGGTTTGATTTATTCATTTGCTACGTACTACAAAACTATTACAACTTATTCTAAAATACTACATTAAAACTACTTACAAAAATATAAACAGGTATATCGCTATTACTGGGTTTTATTCTTGGGAACACCGCCAACCCCCAGCTATGCACTATCTACTCTTCGCTATCAACTGTTTTTCTATGCACTGTTCATTGTCGCTAATTCAATCTTAATTGTCCTTTTATAAATTATCTTTTGCACCCATAAGCGATGACCTGGTTAATACTTAATTTCCCTTATCAAGCGTATTACTTATTCCACATTGCCTAAATTAATATTGTAATGTACTTTGATTTTGCTGAGTTAAAATAACATCACTGCTTGCAACATAAATGTGTATGCAATTGAAATCACATTACAACAGCTATGAAGCAAAATAATTTAATTTAGAATTTTGGATATTGGGTTCGTAACAATACTTTCAATTATAGAATGGAAAATTCTGGTCTTTGTATTTTTCGAGATATGGTCATTCTATATTATTGGATGTATGTGTTTAATGCAAGCCCTTGTTTGTCCAAGTCTACTGTTTATTTCTTCTCATGTTGTTCCATTCTTAGTTATCGTCAACCCCAAGTATTTGAATTGTTCTGTTCCTTCTATTTCGACGATGTCCCCTATCGCTAGATCTTTCTTTTCTTCCTCTCCTCCTACGTAATCTTTTGTTTTTTTATAGTTTATTTTGTGTCCTCCTCTTTCAATTTTCGTATCATAAAGTTTTAACGATCTTTATCTTCTACTATCACGACTTGATCGTCGACGAAGTATAAAGTATAGAGGTGCTCGTCTTTGATTGGCACTCCCATTCCTTCACATTTCCTTTTCCAGGTGTGCAGTGTATTTTCTACAAATATTTTGAATAAGGTTGGTGAGGTAGAGCAACCTTGCAGTAGACCTTTTGATGTTTGAAAGTCACTTATCAATTTTCCTCCATTTTTTATACTGATTGTGTTATTTTTATACAAGTTCTGTACGGCTTTGATAATTGTTGCGGGTATTTCCATTTCCTTCATAGTATTCTATAATTTATTTCTCGGTCTTGTGTCGTAAGCCTTCCTGAGATCTACAGATGCTGAGAGAATAGAATTATTTTTTGCTCGTTTCTTTCCTATTAATTGTTGTAAGGTATAAATATGGTCTATGGATGATTTTCCGACTGTAAAACCCGCTTGCTCGTTTCCTATTTTCCCTTCTAGGTAGGTTTCGATCTTTTTTCTTATGATTTTCCCATATATGCTACGCATTGTTGCATTCACACTTATGCCTCTATAGTTTTCACAGTTTTTTCTACTGCCTGTCTTGAAAATTGATGTCATATATGAGCTTTTCCATTCGTCGGGCATTTCTTCTCCATTTATTACTCTTTGAAAGATATCCCTTATCATATTAAACAGTTTTGGAGGTCCATATTTAATAAGTTAGGGTGCAATTCCTCCTGGTCTAGCTACCTTGTTGTTCTTTATGGAGCATGCGGCTTTTTTAATTGCCCCAAATGTAATTGTGATCTGTTACTCCTGCCCTTCTTCAGTATCTTATACCTGTGTTTATGAGGAATTCTTGAAATCTTTCCTTCAAACTTTTATAATCCTTCCCAGCTGTTATAGGGTCGACAGAAGCTACATATATTTTAGTAAGTATTGATTTGTTGAGCGTTCATTCAAGTAATATTCACAATATGCAGAAAGCGTTCTCTAACATTATTTAGAATTATATGCCGCAAATTGGTTTTACAAGAGAATTGAAATTTTACGATCTTTATTACCATTTTTACGGTTAGTGAATCTTGGAAATCCCTGAACAACGAGATCATCGGGAAGCCCAACAGGGGCCAGTGTCAACAAAAGGGCAGCCAAGCCCTCGGCTTTGATTTGCGTGTTAAAGGGTTGTATATGTGCAACAATTCTGGCAGAATCGTTGAATGTTTAATGAAAGTGCGGACAAATAGAGGCACCGACGTAATAAGAACGTCCCCATTCTTTAATATTTGAGGGCGGCCCTAAAAATCATATCAAGGAATACAACAGGGTCGCATTTCCATGCGAATTATTACATCCTAGAAGCACGACGTGTCCCAAGTTTACATATATCCCACATTTCCGGGGAGCAACCACGTGTTTAGACTATTATTCTTCTTGTTCTCCGGCTGTGACGTGACTGTAATGTGCTTTCCGGAACTCGAATTCGGACCAAAGGGAATTAAAAGGCGAGCGTCATATATTCAAATCTGCAACTTATGAATATTTCACATTTTACATTCCTATTACAACGCATAATAGGCTTCCTCGTTTTTTCGAAACTTATTGTTTGTTCAGTATTAAGGGTCATATTTAGACGTCGTCTCCTTTAGCATAAATTATACCGGATGATTCACGGAAGTGTGTGGGCCTACCATTCGATAAAATAGGCAACACAAAATACATATGACAAGGTACTGTGATATCTATTTATTGACGGTATTATCAATCAGTTATATCAGGTATATTTGATATTTAATTTTATTCAAATTTTAAATAAAATAAGTGTAAACAATAACGTCTTATTTATAAATGTCTAAGTTTAAGTATTTCAAATATCATAAAATGGTAAGTATAATCATTTATTAATTGAGAAGTAAACTGATAAGCATTTCAAACAGGCATCTCTGATTCATAATAGTGTTAATAAACATTTAGATATTGCAGTACCTTGAGGGGAAAGGGGCTCGAGGAAGAAGGAGAACATCGTGGATGAGCAACATACGAAATTGGTTGTTGATGAACAGAGAAACGCTGATACATACAGCACGTGACAGATGGAGATACGCCATGGTGATCGCTAACCTCGGAATCTGAGACGGCACCCGGAGAGAGAGAGAGTACCTTGTGATATGTATTTTGGGTTGCCTATTTAGTATGGTAATATCGAACTTGCCCATTAATCACCCTGTATCGTGCATAGATTTTTAAGGTTAATAGTGAGGAAGTTCTGAACAATATAGCGTTGGATACGACAGACAGGTGGCATACCAGGCCCTGTTTCTGACGACTGTAATAGAACAAACATATTGCTAGTCAAAAAAAAACTTTAATAATTTTTAGTAGTAATACGCTTCCCGGTTCGAATGTCCCCAGGGTCGGAAATTTTTCTAATTCCCTGGGTGGTCGGTACCGGGTCCTGGTCTCCATTCGCCATTGGGGATCAAATTAATGGCACTCCTCGAATTACGGTCGCATTAGAGGAGTAACCAGACCATAAACAAATACATCCACACACCAGGCAAGGCAAGCACGGTTTCGCACCAACACGGTAACCCGCAGAGTCGGGCCCTGTTGTGCATTGCACAAACTAACTTAGCCTTCTCTCACACCAAAAGCGATTGGCCTCTAAGGCCTGTGAAAGCTTCATATATATATATATATATATATTGCTTGTATACTCTGAATAAATAATTATTAAACTCAAAAGCCCCACGTTGGCTTGCGTTAAAATTATATGCTATGAATTATCTATTATAAATAAATATTATTAAACTCAAGTAATTTTGATTTACCTCGGCTAGCTCAAAAATTAAATCTTAAGTTGGTGACGCCAATAACACAAATTAAAATATGCCAGCATATAAAAACATAAATATCTCAGGGTTTCAGTTCGTGACCTCGCCACAGATAGTTATAAAATTCCAACAACAAAATATTACACAAATACGAGTATTAAACCAAAGTAAACTTATCTTAATCCAAACTGTTGCCGTACAGTGTACATCTGAATTGTTGCTACCCAGTGTACATCTGAATTTCCTTATAACTGCTACTGATGCAGGAACTTGACCTTGGCACTTCTGCTCCAAACAATATCTCGATCACTGTAGCTTCCAATGACATTCAGAACAGTTAACAAAGAATTTAAATCTTTTGTGAAGTGTTAATTCTTTCAGAATTATACTTTTATATTGTAGTATAATCAATTCACTTATATCAGGTAAGTTGCTTTAACGGAGTAAAATTTTTATAATGAAATAATGAATTTACTTTTAAATTTAACTTTATTTTAGGTTTGCAGGATGTTGAAGAAATAACTCGATTTAACTTTATACTTCAGGTAAATATTATTTTTATTTTAAATAAACACAGAATAATTATTAACTGTCGAACTCAAATAACCATTATTTACACAATAATAATTTTTAAAAGAAATATCTAACCTCCAAACTTATTTACACAAACAAAATTGTAGACACACCTACTTTTAAACGAAATTGAACTTTAACGACATAAAATATAAATTTGCAGAGAAGACTCAAATACGTCTTTCTGCTTCGCTTGTTAAAAATCAACTAAATTCCAAAATTACACAAATTGATCCTAAAAATTGTTAAAAACAGATACGTTGATTATAAACACAATTATATAAAGACAAATATTTCCTCCACATATGCTAATAACAATATAATTCATAAAAACAAAATTCTAACCTCTCATACACATATTTACAAAATATAAACCAATAATAATAAATTTTCTATGTTGCAGGGCTCCCTCACTTGCCCCAAAATAACAAATAAGTATAACGCCTACTTCGCACAAATACGTTTCCACATCATTCTCTAAGGAATGTTCACTCAAGATCATTTTGAAACTCATTATGGCACTACGCAGCACCTTCCGAAGATCGTACAAGACCTTTTTCTCTTATTAGGTATCCATCTGTCAATTTTAATCAATAATAACTTTTAAATAACCTTTCTTACATGATAAAAAAACTAATTATAAACAATTTCAGGTACAATCAAGCTTTCTATTATCAAAATAATATCCTTTTATACATACATAAGGTATTACGAAGCCAAAAATCACATCATATCAGGGTTATCTTGTAAGATTAATATAATTTAGATATAGTTTATAATATTAATATAGGGCAAATATCATAGCAATATACATGTTTGACTGTTAAAAATTTTTAAGCCGTTATAATGTTGCGGGTTAAATGCTTATTCTCTTTAGGCTGCAATAAACTGATGTAGCTGTGTCCTTGGCTAACACAGCGAAGAGGGAAGGTTCGCGAAAAATGATTACAGAAAAAAAGTCTTGAATATCACTCCTTTTAGGTTGCAGCTAAACGCAGATCCTCGTGAAAGGGCCGAACACTGATAGCTTAAGGGAGTTAAACCTATCTTTCTCCTTACCTCAGTCTTTTGGACAAAATACATATAGAAAGCAAAACAACAAATCATACGTTATTAAACAATGGGTATTAATATACAGGATGGTGAATTTTTTAATGCTCACCATTGGCTTCTTGGAACCGGTAGGAGAAACGAAGTCGGTTAAGTTAGAGAAAAGTTGCGCTTTATTTTTATGGCGGTTAGAATCTGAAAATACATCCGGTGGCTGTTTGTGGCAGGTTTAGAAGACCGGGAAGGCCGTATAGAAAAGGAATTATTGCTAATGAAGTGAATGTGCTGCCTCAATTAGCAATTGATGCAGAAAACCCCAGCCGAAGAAGTGCGGATTCATACATATCAATCCACATATAAGTACCATGATTATAAATTCACACCTGTACCAACTCTTCATCTTGGTGATGGTAATGAAAGATTCGACCTTTGCTATCGGTTTCGTGAAAAACTGCAGCAACATCCACATGTTTTCGGAAAAATATTGTGGAATGATGAGTCGTTATTTACAAATTCGGTAATGTTTAATAGGAAAAATCACTATGCAACAGAGAATCCCCCTTTAATAAGAGAGAGACTAGGCCGCAAGCTCGATATTCTTTGAACGTATGGGCTGGCCTTTTAGATTATGCAGTTCTGGGTTCATTTTTTATTGATGCACATGTAGGTGGGCCTGGATAATTGCATTTTTTTGCAAACGAATTGCCATTACTAACTCTTCAGAAGCGTAAGTGGTATAAGCAAGACGGAGTCGGTCCACATTTTCAAAATTAATGGTTTGTCGCGTTTGGCGCTGTTTATGGCCTCTACTATCGCCATGCTTAACGCTTATGCTAAAATTGAAAATTCCTTCAACTCCATTCCGAGGCAGACTATTGAATAATTTAAATAATCATAGTGTATTTAAATTTGTCATCTTGCTATCTTTACACCAAACACAATATTTTCTGTATTTAAGGTGTTTAAATGACAATTAGCAATAAAATCTGCACACACGATTTTAAAATTATTTACACAAATTTTCAAAATTTCAACAAATGTTTTGGAAGGAGAAGGTTATTTTGGTTACCAATTTGAAAAGCTAATTGTTTTGTGATAGTCGAATATGGCGGCTATAAGAAAAAAAAAGTTGATTATCGCATCTTGAAATTTAGAAGGTCTAGAAAACTTCTGTCAATGTGTGTGACAGGGATGATAATAATTTAATTCTAAAATCATAATATTTTGTTTTTTCGTGATAAATCAAGAACGACAAATATCTAACATTTCTATTTAGACTTTCTGTCGCCTTAAAAAAGCGGAGCTATTATTGAATTTAATCGTAATGGTAAACATCGAAAAATTCACCACCCTGTATATTAAATAATAGGATTCTACAATTACACGCCAAGAACATTTGAACGAGGATCAGAGTCCCTACAGCTATAAATTACATACAAATAAAGGCTTTCGAGACCTCTGCATCTTTGATAGATCCGCCACAGACTATGGTATTTATTGTGAGATCTAAAAAATACCGGGTTCACAGCACAAGTAAAATGAATTTTCAAATTACGAAACAATTGGCAGCAAAAGGCTGCTTGCTATTTCATGAAAATACAGCTAATTCTAGTTTTCACAAATCGAACAATTTGTAAATTGATAATCATTACTTACAATCTCCACTAATAATTAAGAATATGGATAGAGTTTAACTTAATTCCGCGACAGGATAGAGGCAGCCAAAGAGGTTGATTTTTGTTTGGATGACGTCCCAAGGTGGAGGAACGGGAAATAGAGACAGCAGCTAGGCTGACGTCACTGGCAACCATACAAGTAATAAGGAAAAGTATGTTGCATCAGGTTGCGCAGTTCCGGGACAACGCAGAACAGGTTGTTTTAAGCACTAAAAATGATAAAACTGACAAATAGAGCTCCTGTTGGAATGGTATATATAAAGGGGGCAACGGGGTTAATTTTTTCTGTATAAAACGATAAGAGAACCTTCACGGTATTCCGGGCTCTTGTTGATATTTAATCCTACTGTATCGTTAAGCGTTATTGCGAGAAAACAGTACACAATCTAAATTGCGTTAGTCAGTTTTAACTCCAGTCTATTTCCACTGTGCACAAAATGTTTGCACGTGTCAAACGACTAGCCAAGATTCCTTTGTTACAGTGGAAGAACAAGCCAACCGGATCCGATTACCAAAAACGGATTGAATGCAAAACAAAATATAGGTTTCCTGGAATTGACCCAGAAAGTACGTCTTTTCCGCTTGGATAATTCTAGCCCTTCGCATGCAAATGAAAAGCAATCAGCGATAGCTTTCGGGATAACCGGAAGGTGGCGTAAGATCTACTGTTTACGAATTAAAGTAATGAAATTACTCTCTCAAACGCGCGAAAACCAGACTAACGTCACAACCAGGAAACTATTTCATAAGAGCAGAATGGATCAAGTGCTTTCTTATAAAGTTTGAAATACGTTGCCTTTATATTTTATAACGATCTTTAAATGGATAGAGATATAGAATTACCGTGAATGAGAAAATGTCGAGGTAATGTAAATTCTCTTTTTAAATGATGAAATGTTTCAAATTTAAAGATGAAAACGTGCAGTGAAGTGGAATTAAGGTTTATTATATGCCTACAACAAAAACTAATAATTTAACATCCAAATAGCTGTTGTAGAGCAATGTAAACGTCAACTTTAACATGGTTCAAAAACTTTGCGTATTCATTATTTGTAAACTGGCTTATTTAGACGTAAATATTTTGTGTTCTCCAGAGTAAGAGCTATTGTATAAATGGTGTACATCTTATTAAGTAGTTTCTATCTTCCACAATAACCTACCAGGTTACCTAATAAAATACATTGTTTTTGAATATGATTAGTAAATGCCGAGGGTCTTTTACGTTCTACACAAAATAAACACGTTAGAGAAATTTTATGAAAGGAAATTTAGAAAGCAACATTTGGTCTTGAAATACATACGCAATGCGTTGAAAACATCTTATTAGGTTACTTGAATTTCCTACAAAACATTTTACCTGGGTTGTTGCAAGATGCAGAGCTTAATATACGAAAACAATATTGGGCATCAACATGATGGCTATCCTGATGTCAGTTGCATTGCTAGGAATTATTTGAATAATATATTTGAAGTAAATGGGTTGGAAGAGGAGCTGCGCGATATAACTATATTATCCTTTTTCTTAGGGTTACAATTAAAAAAATGGTATACCAAATCTGGTAATAAAAGATCATTATTTGTTATTCTTGGGTTCATCTGCCATAGGTTCCGGAGTCTCTGCAACCTACAAGGTTTATTAGTCTCACTTAATCTGTGATTTTGATATCCTGTAATACGGTGCAAAGGTTTCGTAAGTGTCTACTGAAATCCTCCGGTTCCATGTGCAGCTGTCTAAATATGCGTTGTCTTATGCTTACCAACACAGCTGCACAGACAGTGCGATGATGTTTCTGGTTCCTCATTACAAACCCTACATAACATGAGGTCTCGATTAAATTTCTTGTTCCTCCTGAAGTGGCCCCTAACAGTCGCATGTCTGATTAGAAAGCCCGTGAAGATCTTAAACGGTGTTTTGCTTAATCTTAATCTTGCTTTGTTGGTCCAGTAGATTTTGCTATGGTCGCAGATTCATTCGCTGATGAACCTACGGATGCATTTCTTGGCACACCCAGGACTGGTTCTGGCCCCCAGTAGCTGCCTTTTGATACCTGCTTTGATGATTTCTATGGGTCGGAGCCGGCTCCTGCACTTAGACCACCATTGTGCTCCCTAGGGGTTACAAAAGACTTAATTCCCTGAACAGGTCCTTCGGCGAAGGACAGAATTCTGTTGAAAGACGTGTCTTGAATGTCTCTTGGTTCAAGAAAGGGAAAGCCAAGGTGTTTGTAGCTTAAGGCCGCTAATGCCTTGCATTTGCAGAGGACACGCTCAGTTGATTCCTCTTGCTCTTGACATTTCCTACACTGGTTATTTAACATAATCCCTAAAGTGTGGAGATTACTGTTCAGGTGCCTGTAAGGAGGCCCGTTATTATTCTGATTTGCCTTCTGCTTAGATTCAGAATATAGTCTACCGATTTAGGCGTAGGGCTCTTGATGAAGACTCTTGCCTGTCTGGGTGTGAGTCAAAGAATGCTGAAATTGCGCCTTTGCGTGATTCCAGATCTCGTGCCTCACATGTTTGGGGGCTATTCCAAAAGCTGGCTCTGGACCTACTAAAGTTTCAGAAGCCCCAGCCGCAGCTAGGGCATCAGCTTCCTCATTGCCACTTATTCCACTATGGCCCGGAACCCATAGGATTTTCACGTAATTCTCAGTTGAGAGTTTGACGAGTGTGGCTCGACATTCTTCAACACGCCTATCTTGAGAGATATTAGGGCCTTAATGACCGCTTGACTGTCCGAGCAAGTATAGATATATTTATCTCTATAACTTCTATTGAGGTTTTCATTTGCACAGGCAATAATCGCGAAGATTTCTGCCTGAAAACCGCAGGATATTTGCTTAGGGCAAATTTGAGTTTGACCCTGGGTTTGTCCCCATATACACAGGCGCCGGTACCTTTTCTATTTCGTGACCCGTCTGTATACCAAACTAGGCTACCGGGTTTAAGAAAGGGTCGATCGTCCGAGAACCATTCTTCCCGGAGAGGAATGCGAACCTTATATAGTATGCTAAAGGAGAAGTAAGAGGTCATGCCATAATTTCCCATTGAAAAAACGGGAGTGCTCGCCTTCAATTTGGATGTAACTCTGGCATGTGCTACGTTTTCCTGAGTCGGTTTCCATTGCCCCGTACACATCAGCCTCGCTCGAGCTTCGGCCTCAATCACACGGTGAAGGGGCGTGAGTCTCAGCGGCACTTCCATGGCCGCTGTCGGAGTTGTTCGCATTACGCCCGTAACCAGTCAAGCTAATCTTTGCACACGGGCGAGTGTCGTCCTTGTAGTGGTCAGTTCTGGTCGTGAACCATCAGATAAGGGCAACGTATGTTAACAGTGGGCGTACTACAGCCGTGTAAAACCAGAACATGATTTTAGGCTTCAGCCCCCAAGTTTTGCCTAACGCGCGCCTGCACGTCCAGTAGGATGCGGAGGCCCTTTGTCCTTGTCTTTTCACATGACTTTTCCAGGTTAGTCGAGCATCAAGGACAATGTCTAGATATTTGACCTCACCTGTCAAGTCAAGTGACTTCTTGAAGATGGAGGGTTCTCTATACCTTGTCATCTTCCGTTTTCGTGTGAACAAGACCAGCGCGGTATTTGATGGATTGACCGACAATTGATTCCTGTTACACCAGTCTTGCACAATATTTAGGGTCCCCTTGGGTAGCCCCGCTTATTGTGCCGAGAAATTTACCGGCTATAAGGATAACCAGGTCATCCGCATCCTGAGTGTAAAACCCTTGCTCGTTGAGCCGCCGGAGGAGTCCATCAACCACGAGGCACCACAGGAGCGGCGAGAGAACGTCTCCCTGCGGGCACCCGCGGCCGGTAGATATTCCCATGGAGTCTCCTCTGAGCGTGGCTTTTATGTTTCTGTGTTTGAGCATGAAATCGATCCACCTAGCTATGGTGGGTTCGATTCCACGCTCTAAGACAGCGTTATGAATGGATTCAAAGGTCGTTCGGTCGAACGCTATTTCGATATCCAGAAATGTACCAAGAGCGTACTCTCCATGAGTTAGCACCTTTTCGACCTTATGGACGATTTGATGCTTTGCGAATTCATCGGCTATCAGCATGACTGTCAAATAGACACACCTGCCAAGAGGTTTTCTGTTGGCTTTACTCCATATATACTTGCTCCGACACCCACCTCGGTTTTCGTCGTTGTGCTCCCCATTCTTCCCGATGCTGAATTTTCATCAGATAGAATGTAGCTACGAAGTATTTGGACTTCATATAGTTCGTTCTTATATCTAGTATGCAGGCCCTTATGTTGTTAATTAAAGTCCTCTTCTCTGTTCCCGTACTCTGAGTTCTGCAACATAAAAAGGTTCAGTCTGGTCTCCTCCCGAATAATAAGGTGAAGGAGGAGGGAGATTTAGCAAAAACTTTATTGCAGTTAAAGGAGTTGTCATTGCCCCCGTAATGCCTAAGTAGGCAAGCCTTTTGCATCTTGCGTAGTTTTAGTTTCGTTTGGTGGTTTTGGTGGGCTATAGGTCCAACCGCTCTGGTTGGCTAGTGCACCATGTTGGGTTAAAACCCCAGTATTTTTCGTACGTGCCTCTAACTACCGCCGAGGTAGTTTCCGCTGTTTTGATAACTTTCTCAATTTGTTTGTTCCAGATAAGTTTGCAGTCTAAGGTAACTTTTAAAATCTTTACTTCTGCAGACAGATTGATTGATT
>JABXWE010031602.1:0-10167 GCA_014611495.1 Limonius californicus | reverse complement strand
GGGGGCGAATACAGAGAATCGTGGGAGCGAATACAGGGAGAATCGTGGGAGCGAATACAGGGAGAATCGTGGGGGCGAATACAGAGAATCGTGGGAGCGAATACAGGGAGAATCGTGGGGGCGAATACAGAGAATCATGGGGGCCGAATAGATGCCACCTTACGCTTGCCAATTTAATCGCGCAAGGCGATCGCGAACTTTGCGGCGGAAATCGCGGAATGGATGACAATTGAAACATTAGTTATAGAAAACACACACTTTTGTAGAGTTAGTTCATTTTAATTATTATTTAAATACAGAAAAGAAAAGATTAATTTTAATATTTTAATCAGGGAGGGGGCGCATCGGTGCCCATTTATTCAAAAACCGCCACTGTCCTAAGCGTAGCCTGTTTTACAAAAATAGCCCAAAGCTATAACTCATTATTTTTTTAGCCCTAATTTTAGATTTTCTAGGATCTGATAATTTATTTTAAATACTAATAATTTTTTATTGTGTGCCATATTTTTCTGTATAATTTGCTAGATAATTTTATTTGCTGGTCATCAGTCCAAGCATTTACTTTAAAAATGTTTGAGCAGTAATGCAAAAAATGAAATGTTAGAAAATTGGTTAATATTTCAATTGTATTTTACAAAGTCAGATTTAGTTGATCTATATAGTAGAGTGTTTAAAGGCCAATGTTTCGATATACTGTACAACTGTAATATTTATGTTGATGATTAGACATGAAAATGTGATAAAACGTAGCGCAAACTAGAGACAAAGACATTGCAAAACTAAATTTACAAAAAGCTGTAGGTAAGATTAGGGCGCATCGATTTATTGGGATCGCTAAAATGTTGGAATAGTCGCCAGTTTAAATATCTTTTGTTTTAGAGCCATGAATTCAGTAAAGAGCCGTCTTTACAATGGGTAACGAACGCCATCGACACAAATTTGAGTGCTACAGCTGGTGAATACTACCGTTCTTTACGGCAGCAACTTTGGGCCGCTGTGGAAGATGAAATTGATATGAAAGAATGCGACATATATTCTTACAATCCTGATCTTGCTTCGGATCCGTTCGGAGAGGATGGTTGTCTTTGGAGCTTCAATTATTTCCTTTACAACAAGAAGTTGAAGAGGATCGTGTTCTTCACCTGCAGAGCTCTGAAGTAAGCTGTTTCTTAGAAGTTTAATTTAAAGTCATCGTTGTGCTTGAATAACAACTAAATCCAACGCCAGTACGTAACTGTGTCTATGTTAAAAATTGTGGTAGTGTCTAATGTGGCCATGCAAATTAATGTTGCAGTTTATTTCTTGTTTCTTATTAATAATATTATACTTGCCTGTTATTTAGTGTAATGGTTTTTACGCTATCAAATCAAATATAACGTGTAATTTTTTGTTGCAGCCCCCTTTATGCTTCCGATTCAGGAGTCGGAAGCGATTTTGCTATGGATGAAGACGACTTTGATTAAAACAGCAGTTTTAATTTATGCTAAAAAAGCTTTGAAAATTTTAAAATATGCTTTATTTTGTGATGAAACATTTTTTAGAAATTCAGTAAATTTTAGAGAGTAGTAAGTAATTACTTATATTTTTGGTGTTCTATGTTATGGTGTCAAACAGCTTTCTCATTAATATTTTGCTGTTTAAGATTAATAGCCCGCATAATATTGTTAAAAAATTGCGGAGCCGAATCGGTAACTGATCCACGTAACTTTTAATTGCCGCTGTTAAGTTTAGTTTTGTTAGTTTGCCGGTCATTTTATAAATGACTGCTATGCGAAAGAATCACTGAATGTATAAACGCATTATGTACAGACTGTCTTGTTATAGCAGGAACTTTACAGGGATCTCCGAGATGGACACCTAAAGACCAAAAGTTGTCTATTTAGAAATGGAATTTAAACATATTTTTGTTTTCCTTAAAAATATGCATTGCTTGCTTATTAGATACGAGTGAAAAACTGCATTTCAAACTAAGTAACTCATTTAGAAGTAGAAATACATAAAGTTATAAATACTTGTAAGTAGTATTGAAAAATTCTTTTTGGAATTGTTGTTTGTTTCTTCTGATACACAAACTTAAATATTTAAATGACATGCGTATGTTTTTTTACAAAAATACATAGAGTAGCTTATTTTTTCTCTTTTCAATAGTACAAAAATGATACACTTTAACAAAAACAATTGAGTAATAGATTTACAAGAAATGAACAATCAAGCTGTCAAAATAGCTTGTTTTTCTAATTTTTAAAGAGATAATGCTAGATGACCTTTTAAAGACTATGGGCATAATGTATCAAAATAAAATACATATAATATTTTTTTTATATATGTTTTACTGGTTGATCTCAAGGCTAGGCTAAGTGCTGATAATGATATAATATTTAATAATAAGATTTTAAATAAATGCTTGATAAAACAAGTTTTAAATGTATGTTCCTGGGTGTCACTAAATGTTGGTTGCATTAGATCACCTAAACTCTATTTGTTGAGCATTGAGCTAGGACGTAAACAAACGCTTGACAGGTGCGTTAATTTACCGGATGTGTATTTACGTAATATTCCTTGCGTTTCTAAATTAACGTTCGCGCCGTCGGAATAAAATACACCCATTTACGAAAGTTTAGAACAATGAAGAAATATTTGTAGGCGTTTTATTTACAAAATTAACGCTCCGAAAACCGATAAGCACTGCTCAAAAAGCACACAAGCTTAATCCGGTAATTACGAGTGCAAAGTAAAGGTTTTGAACGTCAATTACTCCTTAAGTAATGAGGCATTAGCGTTATCTAGCGTAGACCAATCACAGCACGCGCTCGGGTGAGTCAAACACGTGCGTTTGTTGACGTTCTAGCTCAATGCTCAACAAATAAAGTTTACATACTATTGTCATAGATAACTACTATTTGTCTTAATTTTCACAGAATGTTATTTCTATTCATATCTTCTACCACCAAATATCGCTATTTATCAATAAATACTATGTAATGATTTATCATTATCAGATAACACAATTTTCGTGTCATCTATTTTTTAACAACAAATATAGAACACTTCAAATGCAGTGACAAAAGAACATTCATAATTTTGACAACTGCAAGTTCTTCAATTGTTTACCTCTTGTAAATGTAGTCTTCTTGTTCATTTGTTTTTGTTCTTATTAGAACCACTTTTCCTGAGCATGCATGACAACAGTTTTTAAAAATCAGTGTATCAACCCATATTTGAAAAGTGAAGAACAAAACTATTTGTACTGTATTTTTTCAAACAAATTAATGACAATTTTAAAAATATTACAAGTATCCATAACTGTCTTCCATAATTTTTATACAATTTTTCACTCCTATCTTGGGAAAAACAAAAATACAGTTATTATAATTAATTAGACAGTTTTTGATTCGTTTAACTAACCTTCTTTCTCTCTCTCTTGCCATTTCGGAGAAACCTGCTACAACGGACAGTCTTAATATGCAAAGGTCAATTGGTCAGGTTTATTGTTTTGCACCTGCGATCATGTTTGTTTTGTATAATGGTAGTCATGTGGGCATCTAGTTATTAATGCTAAAGAACAAAGAAAGAAGACTGAAGGATCCTCAAAGAGTGCCATACAATAAAAAATGTTTTGTATGTTTTTGTGAGTGCGTTTAAAAACAATAGGAGATGATCTGGACGAAAAAATGCAGTAGCAAACTCCTTGATGCTCCAACGAAGAGAGAAAATAATAGTCGTACGCAACTAGATGCTCATGAATATTTCTCAAAGTAACATTTTAATTTGATGTGTACCCAAACCATTGTCAGGAATTAAGTTTGTGTTCAATTTGTACCTTTAGCTCGAAAGGCATTACAATTTTGTATGTACGTTTTGGTGAGAGCAAAAGTACAAATGTATGTTTTAATGTGTTAGGTGTCGTGAGTATTATTGGATTGTAAGGTAGTGTAGGGTTTCTCGTACTGTAATTAATAATCGTAGTTAATAAACTTTTAAATTTTTAATCTTGCACCGGTGATTTTTAATTTATGTCAGAGGTGTCGGTAGATGGGACTGTTATTTTATAGATCCAAAATACGAGAAAAATGAACCCGGCTACTAGCAATATTAGCATGCTAATTTCACATATTACATATTAACGGAATCACAAATTTTACTTATATTAATCTGAATCACTTCTGTGTCTTTGTAGTTTTTAAGTTCAAAAAGAAAGACTTAATAACATTGGCAAAAGGTGTATTATTCGATCTCACGAATTATTTTTATTTTTGGATGGAAAGTTTTAATATGTAGTATTAACAATTAAGTGTGCTTTCACAGATGTCACTTTTAAAATTTAACAATTTGTAGTTTTTAGTTGTTCAAAGAAAAAATATATATTTATGTAGTTTGTAGCCTAATGTACGATCTGATTCAAATATATATGTTTACTTTATTGCTTTAATGGATATTTATTTAAATTTTACGAACAATATAAACAACAAATGTGATGTACACAGCAAAGTGCCTCGAGTGTATTGTAACAAATAATAAATTCTAACCGCCTTATATATAACACTAAATTAAAAGATTTATTTATAGTAAAATGTAACAACTGAAAGTAAGCTGAAATACTGCAATAAGTTAAAAATAATTTATAATACATCAGCACTAAATTAACATAATTTACTTCTAAATGTTTCTACAGTTTCTGAAATTAAAGGACTTGACGTAAGAGTAATAAAATAAATAGGTAAATACTTTTTTTTTTATCTATACATCATAACATCGGGACTTTGATACATACAAATGTAAGCATCACATAGTAGCCTTCGGGCGTGCTCTGGTAAATATCTATCCATTGGTGCATTTTCATGTAGCACCCGACAAGCTTGCTCGTCTGACAACCATTTGGAAACATCTGGACACGCAACCATTTCTGGTATGTTGTAGCCATTCTGCTCTCCTTCAAACCAAAGAAAATAAATGGCAATTAGGGTTGAATAATTAATATACTGCGTGTTTTTGAAAAGTACCAACTTTATTTTGTAAAATTGTCTTTTAGGCCTGTTTGACATTGCACAGAATTTTGTTCAAAGTGTTTTTACAAAATTCTCTACAGAATTTTGTTCAAAGTCGGCGTCGCATCGCTGCACAAACGAGCAATTTTTAGCGTTTGTTAACAATCACGGAGGGCAGACAAGAATATGTTTACCCCGCCTGCGGACACCACGCACTTTCTCATCTCGCTAGCGGTCTTTATTGTTGCAGCTTGTTTGCTTTGTTTGCGTTCATGTAAAAAATGTAAAAGCGCTACGAACTTATAGGTACATTAACCTAAAATTATAAAATCTTGTTAGAATTCTACTTTATCGACTTATGATTATTTTGACAGTTTTCTTATAGATGTCGCCGTAATTTGCACCTATTTGCGCATACTCACAGATAGATTTACTACTGGTATGTACAAAATTATGTTCCCTGTAAGAGCCGTCTGACAGAAGACTCATTTTAGTATTGTATTCTGTACAATTGGTGCGCGCGCAAATTCAGTTCCAAAATTAGTAAGTGAAAACAGAATTGTTCTCACATGTAAGTATTAAAATATGTACGTGCTCATGCGCGTTGATCCAACTTGTAATATTATTCTAACCTCAAAAATTCGTGTCAAAATAAAAATTCAACTGAAATTTGATTAATACAAATGGATCGGCACAGACAGCTGTTACTAGGAGCAGCCGCAAATGTAATAGTAATATTAATCATGAAAATTAGTATAAAAACAGGCAAAAGATCTCAAATATGGGTAAGAAAGTGGATAAACCGCCGATTAGAAGGAAAAGAGTTATTAACCATGTTAAATGACGAATTACTAACCGAAGACCCGTCGTCATATAGAAACTTTTTACGTATGGATACTAATTCTTTTGAAAAATTATTGAACTAACTTAAAGTTCAATTAACTAAGCAAGATACGGTCATGCACACAATCTAAGTATAAATGGCTAGAATGATAGTGAACTATCATAATAATTAGTCAATTAATAGTTGCACTTCTACTCGAGACCACGGCATTTTGAATGCATTGCATTCGCGCCGATTTAGTTTACTGCTACAAGAATTTAGAACTGGTTCTATTTTCTTGTATCCAAGCTCTACGAATCTGCGCGCGCAGCAATTATACTGAATTCAGTACTAAAATGAGTCTCCTGTCAGACGGCTTTAAGGCCTGTATGACGGCAGAGCATGCGCAAATAGGTGCAAATTACGTTATCTGTGAGAAAACTGTCAAAATAGTCATGTGACTGTCAATAAAGTAGAATTCTAACAAGATTTTATAATATTAGGTTAATGCATAAGTTCGTAGTGCTTTCATTTATTTATTTAACATACACGCATAAGAGAAAGTGCGTGGAGTGTCGGCAGGCGGGGTAAACACGTAGTAAAAATATTCTTTTCTGCCCTTTGTGATTGTTAATAAACACTAAAAATTGTTCGTTTGCGCATCGATACGACGCCAACTTTGAAAAACATTATGTAGGTTTTAGAACATGAATTTGCAGAAGTTTGTACAAAGTTTTGAACAAAATTTTGCTGTATGACACGACACAGAATTTGGTAAAAACACTTTGAAGAAAATTTTGTGCAAAAATCTGTACCATATCATACAGGCCTCAGTAGGCTTTTACAAGAAGATACATCATCGTTGGTTTTATTTAATCCCCAGACTCTAGACAATGTTGATAAATAGGCAACAATGGAAACATCTAAAAGGTTTTATAAAATTTATCAATTCTAAAAATGCATCTACAAGTTAATAAACATTTGAAGAAGTGTGAGCTATTTTAAACAAACAACTTCTTGTTTTTAATTTGATATGACCAGGTGTTTTCCATTGTTTTTTTTTGCATTTGGTGGGAAATTAGACCAAAATAAATTTTTATTTTTTATTTAAGAATATGATATTGACATTTAAACAGTACTTTTTTATTTTTAATAAGTGTTTTTAGAGAGGACTATTTAACTCGTAGGCTAGGCATAGGCAGACATGGCACAGAATTTTGTACCAAGTGTTTTTACAAAACTGTGTTGTCATATAGAATTATGTGTGCAAAATTTATTAAAAAATTTAGCACATTCATGCTGTAAATCGACAGAATTTTGTTCAGAATCTGCGTCGTATTGATGCGCAAAAGAGCAATTTTGAGTGTTCATCTATGATTATGGAAGGCATACGCCGCCGCATCGACATTAACCAAGCTAACACTTAGTACAACTTTATAAACACCAAAAAATGTATCCATAAACAGAAAAACAATATAATACAAGATACTAACAAATTATTACGATTCGTGGTTATGTGAACAGTAAACAATTATTATTTAATCTTGATAGGATTCTACATTATCCACTGTCAGATGATTATTTTGACAGTTTTCTCGTAGATGTCAATGAAATTTTGACCTATTTGCGCATGCTGACAGACAGAATGTTGTACAAAATTCTGGTTTGTGTCATACATGTTTTGCAGAATACAAAGTACTGTAGAACATGTATGACACAGACCGGATTTTTGTGGAAAATTCCATTTTACATGACAGCAATGAATGAAGGACGCGAGCGAGATAAGGGAAATGTGATCACTGATGAACACTAAAAATTGCTTGTTTGCGCATCGATATGGCGCAGATCTGAACAAGTTTTGCAGATTCAGAGCATAATTGGCAGAATTATGTACAACATTTTCCACAAACAGTTTTGTATAACACGACACAGAATTTAGTAAAAACACTTTGTTCAAAATTCTGAATAGAGAAAGTTACTGCCAATATCCCGTACAAGGTTAATTGCTTAAAAATTCAGATCATTCTATATTTGTAAAAAGAATATGTCTCTTTAAAGGCATCAGTTCCAAAATAGTAATTGCAGAAAATTAAGAGTGTAATTATTTGTAACAAAGTGAATTTTGAAAATTAAACAGGTCATCGTGTTACTGCCTTAAATTGTATTTAAATTTCTGCAAACCATTGAAAAACACACCATACTGTTCCCAATAAAATCTCCCTTTCAACCTTTTTCATTTGTCGTTTAATTTATTATATAATCACTCTCTTTACTATACCCCCTGCAAAATTTCGTAAACCCTTGTAATCCGTTGAGGGTTTCCAGATTTGATTAAATTAAATAAACTTACCCTTGCGATCTGCCATCGAATCAAAAAAGCACCAGGGTGCTTCATGGCCCACTCCGCATTTAACAAAAGCAACATAATGCGACGTCTCGATGCAAATAACAGCAAAAAGTTCCATAAATAACCGCGGTGGATGGCAATGTTCAGCCATAATGGAAAAATCATGTGAGACTGAAAGTCTTTTTGGATTGTGAGAGGCTCGGCGACTGTGGGTGTGTGCTTTTTCTATGCAATGTGTGCAAAAGGCGGTACTTTCTAAACCGACACCACACTCTCCAAAACACTGTTTACACTCCCACTTTGCTAATTTTCCACAAACCGTGCACTGACGAGGAGCTGCAAAATTTTATTTTTAATCAATCGACAGTATTGGTACAACAGAAAACTTACAATTCTCAATTATATCAGTTACATCAAGCAGCTGCGAGGGCAAAATTCTAGGATACATTTTGTAACTTTTTCCAAACCTCGGCATTTGTATTATAAGACATGAAGGAACCTCTTTCAATTTAATATCGCTGGTTAGAAAACTTTGTTCAAATAATTGCTGCACAGATGGCAGCGTCAACCCGTCATCTTTTTCAACAAACAGTTGATAATGGTACGCTTCTTGTCCCGAATTAAGCTTTAAAAACGGTTCCGCTTTTAAAATCTGCGCTAGAAGGGAATTTAGGAATTCCTCCGGGTCTTTCTCTTCACTAGTAAGTCCTGAGACGGAGCTCAACTGATCCAACAATTTTCGCAAATTCATTACTCGATCTGCTCGAACAAACAAATTCGTTCTTAATGGATTCACGATTTCTTCACGCAGTACTTGTTGTACCTAAGGCATAAATGTTACTTTTCTTATTGCTTTCATTTAATATCAAGCTTACTTCTTCATAGTACGGAATATCATCGGGTCCCTTAGGCCTAAAGAGAAGGCTATCAAACACAGCAGTGAATGTAAACATCGCAAAAAGAGTTGCATCCAGGTAGCACGAGTTGTGATGCCCTTGAATTCCTCGAAACTTCCCACAGACTGCCTCAACGTCCTCTTCTGTGGGCATGCACAGTGGAGCCACTGACCCTTTTACAATTGGGCAATCCATCTGTAAAAACAATGTAATAGAAATCGGTTAAAAATTATTGGCTGTAAGCTTCTGTTAAAAGATTGCTCGTGATAAAATAGTTTATACTATTTTTATTCTGTAATAATAGTTTGTTTATGTCACAGAATATACCTCTCTTATTAGTGGAAACTGGAAAATGGAGAACAAAGAAGTAGGAGGAGTGGTACAGGAGTTGTTGAAGGATGCACAGGAGACCCAAACAGAAATACGGATAGCGCTTCAAGAAAGTCGGAACGAATTGCAGACTACGTTAACAGAATTAAATAATCTCAGGGAAAGTATAAGAAGAAGAGCAGAGGAAATAAATGCGGAAAGGGAAGCACTGAGAAGGGAATTAGAAAGATTAAGGAAAAGAAGCCACCACCGGCAACCCCCGGACGAAAAACCAAGGTTAGTTTATACAACAGACGAAATCTTGAAACTACGGAAGGTGAGCCATAGCTTAAAAGAGAAAGTGAGTTGGAAGAAAAGGGCCATAGAAACGGATACTCGAGCAAATACGCAAAACAGAGAGATGGCAGAGCTGAAGAGTAAAAGGAAAAAATTAGAGCTAATAATCGCATCCTGGAACACTCAAGGCCTAAACAGGGAAGGAAAAATAAAGCAATTGGTAGGAGAGGCAAGAAGATACAGAATCGATATACTAGGAATACAAGAAACCAACATCAAGGGAGAAGTAAGTACGAAAATTCAAGAGTATACATGGATCAACGGAGGCGGAAAAGAGAGTAGATATGGGACAGGTTTCCTGATTCATGAGCGAATAAAAGAAAAAATAGTAGGATGGGAAAAAATAAACGGAAGGATAAGCGTGTTAAGAGTAAGAGGACAATATAGGAAAACAAGCATCATAAACACATATGCCCCCACTGAAACAGCAGAGGAGGAACAAAAAGAAAG
>JABXWE010031599.1:0-15079 GCA_014611495.1 Limonius californicus | reverse complement strand
GTTTAGATTTTTGATTGTTTTACAAGAAGCTCTTGACTTAGAACTTCCTAATAAACTGTCTATGTTGTTGCATTTCTTTTCCCAATAAGTATTTTTGATCTTATTTATTTCTTTCTTATCCAGGGAGCAAAATCTTCTATATATGTATCTATCATCTAAATCTTTTGTATAATATATCCGTATATCCGTAATTATTAAATTCGTTCGAGAAGTCATTCATTGTAAAATTATTATTAACTTAAACAGTGATTTGCAACAACCCAAAAATATATACAAATCAGTGGTGTTCCTTGAAAAATGAAGAGGGGTAATAATTTCTTTCTCCTTCCAAAAATACCTTCTCAGAAATGTTATCACTGATTATCATTACATAAAACAATTTTTTTGTCGCTTTTCCCCAACAAAAATATTTACATGTCCGGGTTCAACTGATAAAATTTCGGCGGTTTGAATAATTTTTGTTCTCGTAAATAATTATAGAAGTGTAGTTATTTTAATCACAACTTCCAATAGCATATAATATACTCAATATTTCCACAAAATCTTTTCTTTATTAGATATTTTTCTTTCTCCTTATAAGAAGCTCTTAGCTGTAGTACTAATTATACACCCTACTGGAGGATATCATGTTGAAACTAAGATCATGTGAATTATATTTGTTCATATACTTTCTTCCTAAACTATGTCCATTGCGTATATCGCGTTTAACTAGGTACAGTATTATTAAGGCCACCTTCAAGCAAAATTAATCATATCAAAAGCACTTTCTACCTTATCAGAAGCAAAAATTTCGTATCAAAGAGATTTTCGCACTCTATTCATCATCATCATCATCATCATCATTATCATCATCATCTGACATAAATATTTTAACACAGTCCGCTTGGATGTTCCATTACTTAAAATACCCTTTTCACCATCTACAAAGCGCAAATTAGAATGTTCTTTTGAAATACAAAAGATAGCCACAGTACCATAATACTAAACATACCAATATATGGAATATTCCAGTAAAATAAAATATGCAGAGAGAAATGCAAAAATATAAAAACTACAAGAGGTCTAATAAAAAAAAGGAAGCGAATACGGAGACACATTACAGCATACAAGGTAGCAAAAAAATACAAAATTTAAAGTTATAAAATGTATTCCTTCGACAACAAAACATTATTTCGTGAAGTACATATTTTACATCTCCCCAAAACGTGATTATTATCTTTTAAAGAAACTATTAAACCAAACTTTGGACGTAGCCCAGGTATTCTATTACTATTCTTACTTTGCTGTAGCCAAGTTACTGAGACCGTGCGTGTGCGACATCAATAACATTTTCCAGGTACTTGTTACTGCCAACTTTGAAATAGTATAAAACTGTGTTTATTTTTATTAAATTACCAAATACAAGTATGCTTATTTTAAAGGCCACATAATGTAATGTTACAGTTGTAATTTTTATTATTTAATCTTTTATAGTTTTTGTAAGAAAAAACAAGATCTGTCATAACCTAGACTTTTTTCTTCTTTCGGACTGGCTTTACCATTTTTCTATGTATATATGACGGATATATATATATATATATTGCTATGTTATCCCTTAAATAATTATAATTATCGCCCCACGTTGGTAGCGACAAAAAGTTGCTATGTAATAAAAGTCATGGTATAAAACAAACATAAAACTGTTATCTCAGGGAATTAAAGAAATGTCTCTAGTCTCTACTCGTGGCTTGGTCTCGTTCAAAAGTTGAAAAATGTTTAAAAAAAAATAACTCGTGCAAATTCTTTCAAATCCTCACTTTGCTTTAATGTCGCCGTAACTAGTTTATCTTTTATCACCAACAACCTTTACACTGTAGTTAGGCACGCTAAAATGCCCTGGACAGCTACTCATCTGGTACAATGGCTGCATTCACTTCCACCTGGTTGGTACAGCTCTCCGTGGACTGCCGGCTCTTCCCCACACATCGTACTTTACCATTTTTTATTTGCGACGGTTAAAACCACACTTCGTTTGATGATGCTGTATTCTCTTTTAAAATATTACATTTTTATGACATTACAAAAAAAAACAAAAGTAATCTCCAATTCAAAATTTAGTAATCGTTGACGAAAGAGGTTATTTTGAGACGGAAAACACATCTTGCCCCGACGGCGATTCAGAAGTGAATGAAACAATTATTTAATCGAATTTAGAAGCTTACTTGACAACCAATGAAATTACAAAGATTATGACAGATGGGAAATCTGTCAAGCTGTCAAATCCCACTTTTTTAAATATTATTAATTTACACAACAAATCATAATGAAACCTTCAGATGACACTTTTGCCCAATTAGCATTTAAGCCCCCCATTATAATATCACAGCAATATATGTCAACGTTTTTTTAACTTTGATGTTTTGCTATATTAAAGTAATTGATCCTTGCCTATTTTAATATTGTATATTGTTAATAAAGAATAATTACCATGTATTATTAATATAATACGTC
Source organism: Limonius californicus (assembly GCA_014611495.1). Lineage (NCBI taxonomy): Eukaryota > Metazoa > Arthropoda > Insecta > Coleoptera > Elateridae > Limonius > Limonius californicus. The sequence goes on along the minus strand of JABXWE010031599.1, from coordinate 12,589 downwards.
AATGATTATTCAATTTCCTTTTAAAAAGCAAATTTATTGCAGCGACTTTAGCAAACGTTTGTGTGGTTGCATACTCTCAAATATAAACCTTATGTAATTTAAACATAGCAAGAATCTGAAGTCATGGAATTTTATGACGCACGCGCACTGTCTCAGTAATTTGCCTACATACTTCCTGCTTTTGGCTTTAACTTTGATTATTGCTTAATTGAAACCGTTGTCAACGGTGCATGTTTTATGTTACCTTCATTTACACGGTAACATACAAAAACGCAAATAACCGTTTAAAACTCTTATACAACAACTCACCACACGCAATTTCCCAATTTAGTAGATAACCGTAAGATCTTAATGTGAAAAACCTTTCCTAGAATTTCTGTGGTTCGGAATCGACGTTCAACTGTAGGTTCCCCGTGCTTCGACATTAGCGCTGAGGAGAAGTACGTGACGGAGTAGAGGCCTGTACCCAACAGTGAATTAAAAAGGCTGCAAATTGGTGGCTTACTGATTCCGCAGTGTACGTAATTAACCTAATATTTTTTAAATTAGTTTATTTTCATTAAAATTTTCAAATTTCTCTTCTAATTCTCTTTTCAAATGCGAATATGTAAAATGCACATACTATTACATAAGGTGATTTATTTTAATACACGATATAGTTGGCCATGCCAGCACAACATTGCCATTATTCTTGTACAAAGACCTATTTTACCAGAAGATATAATTAAATAATAGAAATATTCTCCATAGCATTAAAACTAATGTTTTTGGCATTGATAATTTAAGTATCAAGATTGTATAGCTTTGTTGTCTACTTAGAATAGCTATATTAACACATATAATTAATTCCGGTATATTTGATTCTTCTTCTTTAGTCTTTCGATGCTTAACAGAAACGTCATGATCAACATGATGCTTACATTAAATCCATTATTTCCATTTTACAAGATCATATATAACATGCGTAATTTGTTGAAGAGGTTAAGAACCAGACAATTAATCTGAAATCGAGATATTTGTTTCTATACCGCCCACGGTATACTTAACATCCGGTGCCAGCATCGCATCTGATACACACCTACCATCTACATCACTTTCACTTTTCATAGGATTTTACTTTTCTGATATTTGGAAGATTGCTAACGTTGTTCCTATGCATAATACGGTAATCTTTCATCCCATGGTATTTGTGATGTCTTAGTTGTAGTTAGGGCATGTGATTTTTGAAAGGTAGCACATGTTAGACCCGTTGTATAACACAAAATGTGCTGAGTCGAGAAAAGCTGGGATGGGAATCATAGATTGCCTTTAGAAAAAATCATGCAAAATGCTCAGAAAAACATAGTCTGAAAATTAGATAAATATTATATATTGTTGTTTGGTAGCGGTAAAATGAAAAACGCCAACATTGAAATACTTTTTCATATTGGCATTAATTACATCAGATCGCGCCGGGTAACGAGTACTGGACTAACCAATAGATACTTTTTGCACATCTCTACTAACAATGTTCGATTTTAAAAACAAACGCGCTCCACTGTCATGGGAATGTACCCTTCTGGATATGCTGCTACATTATCTGGCATGACAGGCGCTGTGAGTGCGTGCGCTTAGAAAGTGTAAATGTTTAACTTAGAGGAAACATGTAGGGACTCAACCGCATAGTCTTCCCGCTGTGTGAATAACCAGCCTAACAGAACTATAAACTTATATTTACATAAATTCCGAAACTGTCTTAAAATGTAGCAAAATATTAAAATATTTTTGTAGGCTTTGTTGAACTCCATAATACAACAAAATTTAAGAAAATTTAGTTATATTTTTTTGAAAAGTTAAAAACTTATAATGATCATCAGTTTAACTTTATATTAATTGGATTAACGAGTGCATTCCCAAAAAGGTGTTTCACTGATAGATTTCAATTTGTATTCAAATCCGATCAATCGTTTCGAAAATATAAATACTTAAGCGTTAAAAACCACTCTTGTGTACCTTGCAGTCCATAATCCATGTTAAGTTAAAATTTTAAATTCCTACGTTTGCTCGATATTAATACTTTCACTAGGCTATTGGTAATATGAGAAATTAAAAATATAAACAAAAATTAATGATTTACTTTACATTCCCATACTCTAAATTGTAAGTAGTTAGAATGTGTTTTTAAATTCACAATCGGTCAATTTACAAGTACTCATCCTGTATTTTCATCTCTCTAGCTAAACCAATATTATAAGAAAAGGTGCAAATTCAGTAGCAAATTGCCTGCTCGTATATTGAAAATAGGTTTCTCCTGCAAAGTAATACCAATAAAACATGATTTTCGATCCAGGTTCGTTCTAAATTATATTAGTATATGTCTAACAGTTGAAATATGGAATCTTACGTACAGATACACTGTCAAACATTAGCATTTTATAAAAACACTATTTATGTTCCTGGAGGTTCACAACCTCGAACCGTATTGAGACTGGTCAGATTTTATTCAACACATTAATAAACACAATGGTCAGTAATATTTGGAAATAATGTTCAGGAAGTCCCCTTTTGCATGAGCTTTTATTTATTCAGTTCCTTTGCCTGGCAAAATTAAGGTCCTTCGGTATTTGTCACTGGCAAACAATTGATAGCACTTATAAATATCCAACATCTTATTTTAATGGAATTTAAAGCTTTAATTTTTACTAAAAATGTTTATGTATGCTGTTTGATACTTGCAAAATGGCAATATTTTACAGGACATTGCAAACATTTATTTAAACAAAAAGGAACATCTTGAAAATATTGTTACTACTTGTCAAACAGAAACAAAATGTTTCGAAATTTATAAAATTATAAACAGCTTTCAAAAACCTTTTTTTTTCTGAAATCTATATTAATTTTTGCACGATCGATCCTGTTCTCTCTATTTACCATATCTGTTCAATTACGAAATGTTACTTTTACTGGTTGCTTGGCTTAACAAAACGGTAATTCTACGAACAATATTTTAAAAAATCTATTTAGTTCATTTATTGGTATTAAAATTAAAAGTAGAGTTACTAATACTACAGTTATTAATATGAAATGGGAAAGAACTATTTTCGCTGTTATTTCTATTAACAAAAAATGTTGAGTAGGGAACAGAAGGCAGCGATTATACACCGTCAGGCATGCTGCAGGATGTTTTGCTAACATCATGCAGACTTTTTTCTGCAAATCGGTCACAGCCGAAGTTTTCCAGCCTAGGGACATCCACAACATTGTTGGCTAAAAAGGTAGTCGAAGTACGTCGAAATGAATGACCTGTGTATAATTGGCTGGATCTTGTAATTTTAAGTATTCCATAATTTTGAACGGAAAACTTCCAATTGTGTCTTTCCCCACTGCTTGATTATAATTTACATTTACCATTGCAGTAATTCAGAAACAGATATTCAGATTTTGCATGGCTTGGCCGAAGTTGAATATACTTCCGAAAAATTTCCAACCGTGGAAAGTAAAGTTCCACTGATAATTTCCCTCATTTTCTATTAACCAATAATAAGCCTCTATTTTGAATTTATCCACCAATTAGGCTGGTATTATACTGGTAATACCCCTAGGGAAATTACCGGTATAATCAACTCGTATTGGTTCAAATTTCGAAATAGAAGACATTCAATTGGTTGACAATGACATAAGTAAAATGTCAGATGTCAAATTTATTTTATTCGCGAAATTCTCTGAACAAATACCCCTCGTTCAGGCATATATCCTTAAACTTTTTCCTTGCTGCCTTGCACGCGTGTTTGTTGCCCCTAAAAACTGCCCGCGCGCTACGCGCTTGGGCAGTTTTTGTTGCAACAAACACTTGTGCGACAGCGCGGAAAAATTTTCAGTAATATGCCTGACACTTGGGATATTGTATATGAATATTGGTTTTTGTATTAGGGATTTTTACGATAATTAATCCACCACGATCTTCAATATCCTTTATTGTCATATTGTGTAACTCTTTCCTTCTGCAAGCTCCCGATATTCCGAATATCGTTGCCACCTAAATATACATAATATATCTTAGCACATATTTTGCAAGTAATTCAAGTTTACCTTAGGAATGGGAAACTTCTCGTCTGGGGCTTCAGTTCGAAACTGGTGCATGTCTTCTCTAGTGAAAACACTTGCTTCTTTGGTCTTGTACCCCACAGTCTTCCATTTCAGAAACGCAATTAGGGTGATCGAAGCATAAAGGAAAATGGTTGACCTCAACACAGAATACTCAGCCCACAACCTTCCTGGAAACTTCAATTGTCCATTTCTTTGCACAAAATAATCCAACAAGAGTTTTTCGCGCATACATCACTTATGATCTTTGTCTGACACCACTTGTTGAAAAGCCGATATGTATTTTCGTAGCTCTCCCCAGATTTAACAGGAATTAGTGCACCCGGTATTCCATGCTTGTTCTAAATCGATGTCAATATTATTTTCAATCTCAGAGTTGTCGGAATTCCTCATTATAACTTCTTCATACAAAAAACGCCAACACAAAAACAAGATGTTGAAAAATTGTAAAATGGAACGTGTGTTTGTAAAAACCATAGAAACTGTTTTGTTTTATAAAAGCTTGATGATGATGATACTCTAACTATCAAATAGACGTCATTTTGAAAACCTCTATGATTATTTAGTAAAAGTGAGTGAAATTTCGTTTTATTTTAGCTTTGATCGTGCCAGAAACGCTATAAGCATTGTGAACGTTAATGGTTTACCGGTCTCAAGCAAGTAACATTTATCTTCGACTAGTAAACTACCCTTACCGTTCCTAATACTTAATACATAACGTTAATAAATGGGGGCCTCTAGATGTGTAACTCATTCTGTTAGTTAGATATTTTTTACATTTCTTAACTTTTTTAATATGTACTAAATCTGGTATTCTATTTATACATTTTCACTTTATATAATGCCATTTAAAAACGGTTTTCATTTTAAATGTTTAGTTGCACATCGGGGGCCTCAGATTAGTTTGTACTTGCGGCTACTAAATGACTTAATCCGCCATCAAAAAGATCTATTTTATGCTGAAGAGAAAATTTTAAAAGCAGTTGTATCTTACCAATACTACGAATGTTATTAAACCAAAAGAATAAACGTAGCCGCAAAGATTATGCAGTCGATATTTGGTGATTATTGTTTTATATTTAACGCTGTACTTGTTTCAAAATGTGCAGAAATGCCAATTATCAGCTTGAATTCACACATTTGAACTAGTAGAGGCTTATAAGTAGTTATTAAACTTGGCACTTGACCAAGGATATGGAGATACATTTCTGACAATTAGTAAGAATTTCCAGTTATTATATAAGTTTTATTGCAGTTTCACTGATACAAAAAAAATTAACTCTAAGCCTATATATATATATAGTATATATATATATATATATATATATATATATATATATATATATATATATATATAGTATTAATTCACAACGAATAAAAAATTTTTATAGTCTACGCTTCCTTCTATTATCTATATTTAAGAAAATATAGTACTTACAGTAATTTTTAAATCTATTTTATCGGTGTTTCACGGGGATTTTAACCTCTAAGTAATTTGAGATAACTAAAATTCAACTGTCTAAGAACTTTTAAGTATATATTGCTTAGAGCTCTTGCGGTTTGCAGAATTATCAATACTAAGATTAATTTGCAGCTTACACCGCGTCATCATTTAAGGGTAGCACCTAACGTAATCTGGTAAGGATCGACTTATGGCTTCACTGGCTGACGATGTCCGAATTGGTTTAGCCAGGTATGTTTTAGGGCCTTGTGTGCCTGGACAAGCCCTGCCTAGATTTTGTGTACCTTGGGACAGACAAGAATTTGTTCTTTGTATATCTTATTTGCCAGGACAGGAATAACTTCTCCTTACTTTCTGTTGATATTATTGGACTGTATCTCAATATCAATTATTTACGTTTTGTAGAAAACAAAAAATTTTAGTAAGTACTCGCCCACACTTAAAGTCTGTTTTATGACCAGCTACAACATAACAGTTATACAGCCACAGAAGTTCAAAAAAGCAATCCACAGAGCTGAAAATCCTAAGACAAAGGAGAAATTCCCATCTCAGGAAAGCTGAGCCTCTTTACCATACAATAAAAGCTCTGCTGATAAGATTAGGTATGTTCTAAGAGAGAACAGAGAAAACAGTTTCAGGACAAAAAAGCCCTTAACCAGTGATTCCAATCTGCCAAAAAGGCCACCCAGCTTAAAATTAGCCGGCATCTACAACATCCGTTGCTCCTGTACTAAAAACATATCGGACAAACTGAGTATTCCATTGAGTTAAGACTGCAAGAATACACAGGTGATTGTAAACACAAGCGCATCCCATACTTGACGGTAGAGTAACGCATTTGAATAACTGGTCACGAAATAGACTTTGAGAATGTTCGAATACTTGCTAAAATATCTACCAAGCAATTGAAATTGTTAAGCAGCAGAATGATATTAACAGAGAGGATAAGTTCATTAAAGCTTAAACATTAGTAGTTCACTATCTAAATATTGAAAAGTACGGTCCATCTCGCGGTAAAGCTTCCCTACACCTACTCTCGCCCAACGGTGGCAGCCAACCAAAGCTACTTCGTGTCACGCAATTGGCTAAAACGTGTTTAAATACCGCCACATCCCAGATTTGAATTAAGTGCTTCAATCACTATGAACATGTTACAGTAAATAGCCATATAGTGATCAAAGTAAGTTGTGATAGCAAACAAAATATATCAAGAACAACAGTCAAGCGACAAGTCAGTGCCTAGCCGATTATGCTGAGTGTTACTCACAAATGATTACGATGTCTAACCCAAACATCAGTCTTAGTCTTGACGAATTTCAAATAACCTCAAACGAAATAATGAAATTCTTTCAGAAAACTGCTTATTTAATAAAATTATAACTAACTGGTCTATCCTACAAAATATAAATATGCAGGTCCCTGGACTAATAGCCAATGTTGTTGGTGTCCTGTAAAATTATTATTAATATACAAATAAATAAATAATTTTAGACTGCTATAAACTGTACGGGAAAGTTTAAAACTGTAAAATTCTTTTAAAGTAGTCCGCATTTCTTAACTAAATAATCGGAAAAATATTGACCTTGTTATCACGTAACACTTGAACAGCTGAAAAACTTTAGATTTCGATTGATAAATTTTACTATTAATATTGTCTTCTATTTGGACGTTTTTATAAATACACAGTTCTCACTTCAAAGAAATGTATTTGACTTGTAATGACATTCCTGTGTAAATCAACTGAAATTTTTATGCTGCTAAGACAAATCTAACACTTAGTTTTCATAATTTTATAAAAAGTAGAATTTCAACCCGAAAAATGTCTTATGTAAAAACTTATTGTAACAAACTTCTAAAGTTATTACAGCTATTTTAAATGTAAATGTGATTGCGACAAGTAACTTGCTTACAGTATTTTAAGGATAACCCTAAATAAATCTTAACAATTTCAAACAATGAAAAATCAAAAAAAGTAGCCTACCTAAAACTAATTAGTTCTCCTTTATCAAAATCTGATTTAAGTTCAGCATAATTAATAATATAATTGTTTATACCGCGTGGCCATAAATATCTGTTATCACGTTACCTTTGGAATCAACATCGCTTATTAAAAGTAATGATTCCAACTAAACTAAACTGACATTCCTATCTATCAAAATTATGACAGATTGCAATAAGTAATGGAGTTAGAACAGGATATTTTTATAATCAAGTCATATTTTAAAAATGGTGTCAATAATGATAATGAATGGGTATATTCCATGGAAGCATGTGTGGAAGAATTTAGAGCCCAGTTTCCCTACCATCATGATGACCATGTTCTGCGACAGAAAATTAATAGGACTGTTGCACGTTTTCGACAATCCGGTAGCGTTACAAAAAGAAAAGGTTCAGGTAGGCCCCAAATTAACCAAGAAATTGTGGATGACATTCAGGAAAGAATTACTGAAAACCCCCGCATTTCGACACGAAAATTGTCAGCTGAAGCAGAAGTACCTAGAACTACTTGCCAGAAGATATTACAATCTAAATTAAAATTACATCCGTATAAAATTTCTGTATTTCAGCAATTACACGTTCAGGATTTTGCAACACGTCTTATTGTCAATGGTTCCAGCAAACATTTAATGATCAGTTACTGGATAGAACCTTTTTCCGCGACGAAGCCTGGTGTACCTTATCTGGATATGTAAATTCTCAGAATTTTCGCTTTTGGAGTGCCGAGAACCCGCACCAGTATGTGGAAACACTGCTTCATCCTGAAAAACTTGGTATTTGGCTAGCTGTATCCGGAAGACGACTGATCAGGCCTATATTTTTTAATAACACAATTAATGGACGGCGCTACCGGGAAGAAATTTTAGTAAATTTCTTTGACGAACTTAATGACGATGAAAAAAATTACGGCTATTTCCAACACGATGGCGCAACGGCGCATACAACCAGAAGAAATTTGGAGTTTATAAGACAAACTTTTGGCAATAGAATTATTAGTAGATTCACCGATCATCCTTTCCCAGCACGTTCACCTGATCTTATTTTTCAATTTTCGCGTACATTAAAGATAACGTTTTTAAAAGGCAAATTAACAATCTAGAGGAGCTGAGGGAAGCCATCGTCGACTGTTGCAATAATATTGATCAACAAATGTTGCAGAATATTTTTGAAAGCAAAAAGAGGCGAGTTCAGCTTGCATTGCAGAAAATGGTCATCATTTTCAACATTTGTTATAAAATACCTAAAAAAATAAAAACCAAAAATTACCTTGCATTTTATTACATTACATACTAGATAATTATTGTAATTGAAATATACGATACTTAGTGCTAACCAACATTTATAAGTAGCTAATTCCATGGCTACCAGAATCACAGATATTTATGGTCACCCGGTACATTACTGAAATGTTCTTGTAATTTTTTATTAATCTCACATTTGAATTTTTTGCTTGAATATTTAAACTTAATTTATGTTACCCAACTTCATTTAAAAATCTTTCAATCTGAAAATATTTTATACTGTATTAAAATCAATAACTTTATAAAATTTACAAATTTCTTCTAACTCACAAATCATGCTACGCCGGCTAACTCAAAATATACGGTGTTTGAAAATCAATCATGACTAACTGCTGTAACATTTATAAATAAATGTGAAACTAAAATTAATGCCAGCGTAAAGAAGTACAGAAGTTGTGAGATGAATGATGATACTATTAATAATTTATTATTTAGAGGTAATACTCGATACTTTTATTGCATTTGCTTTTAAAGCTATTTCAAAGTTTTTTTTGAAGTTTGCGGTCCCTATACGAGATAAGGTATTTTATTTTAATTGTAACACCATTTACACAAAATTTAAATTAAGAGAAGAGTTTTTTCTAAGTTCCTTATCAAATAATGGAGTGTAAAAAATTTTTTATAATAAAATCAAATTAACAGCATATACTAAAAAAAATGTTAATTACCCTGCAACATTCCACTAGTGGGCAAGGGCCTCCCATACGAGGAGGTTGCTGATCTACTCTCCTATAGTGATCAATCCTCGTTAACTACGACTGCTTTCTAGAGACAGTTGATTATAACTTTATCAGCGTAATAACATTAAGGTGCGTAGTAATCTTTCGGATTTCTCGTAATGTTTCATTTCTCGAGATATAAGAAATCACATTGATTTTTTGAAGAAGTCTCGAAAGAACCTTGTAGTGACAGCTGCAGTATGTGGTCTAGCATTATCATCCTGGAAAATAAGGATTCTAGTTCCTGGAAATATGGCGAAGTAACAGATTCCAAAATATTGCGAATGCATCCCTGAGCATTTATGTTTCCTTCCAGGATTACTAGAGGGAACCTACTTCCATATTCTATGGCGCCCCAAACCATAAATGTTCGGGTAAGTGTGGCTTCGCGTTCCATGCAGTACTGAACATTCCGTCTTTTTCCACGTCTTCGGCGGACCTTTCTACGTCCATCGTGGGCCCACAAACAAAATCGTGATTCGTCACAAAACACAACTCGGTGTCATTCCTGATCCTATTGGACATGTTTCTGATACCACTGCAGTTTTACTTCTTTATACCTTTGGGCCAATGGCACCATAAAACGCGGTCAGTAGGATTGCAGACCAAAAGACCTTATTCTGCAGTAGATTGACCTAACAGAGAGTTGTTGTCCTGTAGCACCCATCTATTCATTGGTAATTAAACTGATAATACTTAACCGGTCCCTAAGAGCATTTATTCTTAGGAGGCGTTCTTCGGGGTCATTAGTTCTGCGATCAGCTCCGATACCTCTACGACCTCTACCTGTTCTTCCGTCTAGATTTTCCAACATCGCATTGCGGTGGACGCGTTTCTGCCAACCCTAGTAGCAATTTCCCGAAGAACCATTCCCGCTTCTTGCATTCCAATTCTTCCACCCCGTTCAAAAGCACTTAGTTGACAAAAATTATCGCGTCTGCATAAATGAGGCATCACAAAATAATATCTCAAAGGTAATAACAGAAATACAACTGATAGTATATTTAATCCTTTAAAAACAAACGCAATAACAAAAAATGACTTTTATTTTCAGAAACTCTCAAGACGCACTAGATTCCTTTTCCAATCATTATGACATTTTATTCATATAATACGCAGTGTGTACATAATTTATCACATTAAAATTATTACAATATATTGACGTTTACTGGGACTTGCATTTTCAATGTCATACAATATATATTTTATTCTATGGATTTTTCATTTTTTCCTATGGCAAGATATGAAGCAAACCTAAGCGCATCTTGATCGATTGATTATTAAACGAAATACATGGGGACAAATTTTCCTCTGTGTTCCATAATTTCACGCAATTACACTTTACTCGATGTGAACTTTATTGGAAAGTATTCCTACCGTTTTTGTGAATTTTATATTGTAGTATTTGTTAATTTGTTACTCCTATTTCTACCTCTCCGGTGTTGTTAATAATAACATCGATGTATCTAGAAATAGGAAAAATGGCGAGCAAATGTAGTTGAGGGGAGCGTGATGCAAGTCCAAACGGGCTCATCACATTCAATAAATCCCGGATATATTTAGGAGAACCTCGACACCCTAAGGTATAAAGAGGAATTGATAAAAAAAGAAATTTACCTTAAAATTTATAACAACATAAATTTCTGAGAATTCAATATTCTAAACAGCTGTTTCCCTGGTGCGAACTTTGCATACAGAGTATGTAAGGCCGGAGTTCGCACGGCACACTGTTTAGGGTCACCACTAAATCACAGGCTTTGCCTAATGCACATGCATAGGTATACAATTTGAGACTATACTTCCATTATACTAGTCCGCAAGATGCAGCATGACGTTATTATAATTATTTGTTAATAGATTTAATTTTTATAACATGGCTAGAGAAATACAGAAGCAATGTTTTCAATTTTTCATAGTAAATGGACTTACTAAAGGATCCTGTCTTCAGTTTTATATACAAGGTGCTCACTCTGAATATGCTCCATACGGAAAATACAGACGTTTGTGGAATTCTTTAATTTCCTGCTTTCCAAGACATCATAAACACTTGGAAAAGTGCAGTGCTTGGAAATCGAACCTAAACGACTTCGAAGGAATAATTCCGAAGACAAGCGCATCTGTCTCACTAAGCTACCGCGGTCCCCTAATGTTAAAGGTAACAATTGCAAATATTGTTGGAATGTGTTTAAATGGGCTAAAATCTTTTAAAATGGTACTAATACAGTAAAAAACGTCCGGAATCCAGGATGAGCTAATCGGCGGCGGTTACCCAGAAAACATTAAAATGGCAAGTCAATCATATTGTTTTAAAACAATCATGTAGTCATTATTGAAAAATATGTATTAAAAGGTACGAGACTTAATAGTATAAGTAGCTATAGTAATCTTTTAAAACATATGCTGAACCCAATAATAAAGACCAAATGCCGTAAACTTTTGTTGAAGTGGGTCTAAAATGACAATGCTTCTCCTCACTGCCCAATGACGACAATAAAATTCCTGTAAAATTTGGTTCTGAGGTAACAGCGTCTGCCGAATTCCCCAGATTTAGCTCCAAGTGATCTTAATTACTTTGATGTCCATAGAAGGGCAACAGGACGAATTGCAATTTCCAGATGACAGGATGCTTTGTATAAATGGTTTTCCAAGCAACCGAAAAAATGTTTCCCTGATTAGACTGACGTAATAATTAACAGGTGGAAAAGATGTAGCGTGAGCGAAAGGAATTCTCCATAGAAATAATATGACGACTTGCTGATTTATTGAATAAATATAAGATTCCGGCCAACTCCGAACATTTAAACAGCTCCGTATAAGTGTATGTCACTTTGATTACTATATCCACTCGTGATAAAATTTTTTTTTTTTACTACTAACATGAGAAAACCTTATTGTTTACCTCATTTGTGTAATGAGAAGTAGTTCATTATTAACCTAGGTAAATAATAATAATTCATTATTTACCTAGGTTAATAAAGATAATGAAAATTATCAAAAAATATCACGGCTCGCACTAGCCGCTGCCT
>JABXWE010031590.1:0-11485 GCA_014611495.1 Limonius californicus | reverse complement strand
GATTTTATTTCCTTGGATTTTTTTCCTTTGGATTTTTTTCCTTAGGATTTTTTTTCATGGATTTTTTTCCTTGATTTTTACGTTTACCATCATAGATGACACCCGCCTACTTGGTAAAGTTTAAAAAAACGCAAAAAGTAATCTAGTAAAATATTATGTTCGCTATTAAAGACTTACACATCAAAAGTTACCCGACATATGATACGTAGTTTGAAAGAGAGAAAAAAATCCGTTTTAACTAAACCATAGCCAACTATGATTCCCATTTGAAAAAATACAACTTTAGGCCATAACTCGACATTAAACCTTTTTTTTTCAAATTTTCTCGACGCCACTGGATTATACAGAAAAAAGTGCCTTGAGAATGTAAAAGTTATTTTCTCCTAACTTTACAAACAACCACGATATTCAGATGTGTCTAAAAGTCGAAAAATCGAACTTTTGTTTATAACTCGAAAACAAAAGACGATAGCAAATTTTTGTTTCCGCCAGTGAATTTGTCTCAAAAAAAGAGATCGAGAATGTGACATCCATTTTTTTGTATCTCCTATAGTTACCGAGTTACCCTATACAAACATCGAAATTTGCCCACCCTGTACGGCATATCGTAGGAATATAGGAAAGAGTGCATGGACTTTCTAAAAATAACAGGCAAATATTAAAAATGATATTTAAGGTGCTATTGTGGTGGTTTATTAATGTTTATAACTCTGTATCTTCTTTTCAAATAGGATATATTTCTGGAACACACTATGTTATATTTCCTATGCTTACAGTTAACAGAAGCCAATAGATAATAAAGCCATATTGTATTTTCAAGAATGTATTTTATCTGTACATCAAACATTCTTTCTTCTTCTTCTTCTTTTTCTTCTTCTTCTTCTTCTTCTTCTTCTTAGGGTGCTTTATCTTTCTAACAAGACAGCAATCTTCTCTCCTATGCCTTAACAGGGCCTCCGAACCGCTGGAAGTGTAAACACTTCTACTCCAGAGAAGATTTACTAGGCAGAATGCCTCGCTGGTTTGCTATTGCCTTGCGAGGACATCAAACATTATCAATGTGCCATTTCTCTCATGTGGAAGAAAGATAAAGAACACGTCTATGGTATTTCAAAAGATTCCGGCTATACATTTGGAGCTTCTCATACACTTTAGTAAACTTAGACTTTAGGAAGAAAGCATTGTTGCATTGGGATCGTTTACGAATCCGTACAGATTAATTCTGTATCCCTTCCATTTGTCTCAACTTTTGGGTTACCATAAATTTCATAGTCTCGTGGTAGCTCATTTGGTAGAGTGCTCGCTTTCTGAGCAAACCGTCGATTCTGGCTTGGGTTCGAAACCTAAGCATTACTATGCAGATTTATAAAAATCTTGTCTGCAATCCGACACACATAAATGGCAAATCCGCCTTGCAACCGTTGGCTCTTAATGCTAGAAACTTTCTCTAGAATTGATGCCGTTCGGATTAGGCGTTAAACGTAGGTTCCCCGTATTTCTACCTTACCGTTGAGGAGAAACAGAGGCAGAGAAGCGGCCGGTGTCCATCAGTGGGACAAAAAGGCTGTCAATGATGAAATCCCGCCTTAACAGATATAATACTGAAGATTAAATAGAAGTTAGTACCCAGAAGCTGCGCCTGTAGATATTCATATTAGAAAAGGTAATTCCTTACATATCAACAAAACAGCATTATCTTTAAAGATTATTAAATTAACAGGTTTATATTATTATTATATTATTATTATAAAAAGGTAATATGAAGTTCTCGTTTTTGTGTGTTAAATGATTTATTAAAACGCATATCAATTACATATCAACAAAACAGCATTATCTTTAAAGATTATTAAATTAACAGGTTTATAATATTATTATATTATTATTATAAAAAGGTAATATGAAGTTCTCGTGTTTGTGTGTTAAATGATTTATTAAAACGCATATCAAATATATTTTAATTCTATTATTAGGACAAAACTTATTATATATTTAATTCAGGTAGAATCGTGGTAAGAATATGTTGCTGTATTACTGCACTATTAATTAATTACATAAAATAAATACTAAATGATATTTAAAACATTGGTTGGGGCAAAATAAAATAGAGTGAATGGTTGAACCTACGCATTGGCGCCATAAAAACAATATGAAATTTTTAATCAAGATATACTCCTCTACGTGAATATCCAAAATAAACAAATTCATTGTTTAACCAACACGAAATCAAATAATATTACCCCAACCTTTTTGCAGATCTCTGGGTTGCTGTTATAGTTGATTGAACTGTATAAACTCGTATAGCTAGTAACAAAACAAGTACATAAACAAAGAAAAACATAGGGAATATCAAGAAAATTATCATATAGAAATTAGTTAACACAATTCATTTCAAAATTATTAGTCCTTTCTCTTAAATGACACAAAACAATATTAAAATTCGTAATCCAACATAAACATAATACAACAACAATTATTATTTGATATTCTCTTTCAAATGTTTACTTTTTTCTTTATAAGAGACGCCTACCTTATTTATCTGATCTCAACTTTGGTGTAATGCACTCCTGCCTGGAATTGTTAAAATTTGCCAGCTTCGGTGCGAAGGACGCGGCAACACGTCATGTGTTCCACGATCCAAAGTAGTAAACAAGTTGTCCAGGGTCTTCTTTGACACAATTAGTGCAGTTAATTGTTGTTTGTTGTATCCAAATCTCGGCCATACGTAAGTAAATGCAGCTCTCAACACTTCTTTCCAATCAGGACACACCATTAATTGCTTATAAAACTAGCATGACTAATTCGCTGTAGATAACCTCCAACTTGTTTCGAAGGCAAAATTCCTTATTTGAGTTCCTTCTTTTAATTTAATTACTTCATTTCAATGTTTCGAAGCACTTTCTCTTACTTATTTAATTATATTTAATTATTTTTGTGAATTCCAAGTTTTCTACAAGTGACATTGACATTTGTGTCAACTTGTCAAAATAAATTGAAGATTGGTCCATGAATAAATTAAAGTACGATAAACCAATTGCTAAAATCCACGCCAGCTTACATTGTTTGACGAAATTCGCATTTTTCTGAGGTTTTTCGTAAATCTTGGCCGTAGGTTAAAGAACAGTTTGAATATGTAAATAAACATTAACTCATTGATTTTTATTCAAAACACTAAATTATAAACACCAAATACAGATTTTGCGGAGCTGCAAAAGTAGCGTGCTGTCAGTTTGGTGGTCTAAGTGCAACTAACTTGTTTTTCAAGGCAACATTCATTGTTTTTTAGCGAGTTACCTGCAACCCAATACATACAAACATATTCAATGGTGTCCCCAAAGGGCTCAGCCAATGACAATAAAGCTTTTAAATTGACCAAATTAATTAGGAATATCTATAAAGTAGAATAACATTCTTTTCACTAATACTACAACAAAAGAAAAATCACCATTTTGTCCCTTACAAAATTGTAAAGATTTCGATAGCTTACTCGGCATATTTTGGAAATTAACTCATAATGTTACATTAAATTATACACAAATTATTAAAAACAACTTCAGTGTTAATCAAATTTAACAAAAAGTTTCCTCACACACATGAAAACATTACTATAAACATATTTTTCTCAAAAGAAAAGTATTAAATTCACAAATTTACATTTTAGTATAAATCTGTCAAAATGATTACATTGTTACGTATACGAGGGGGTTCAAATTTGACCTGCATTTTATTTTTTTTCTGAACGTAATTGAAGAGATACTGCAAATCGGTTTTATATATCGAAGTAGGCATGTTAGCCAACGCCATAAACAATTGCAACTTGATTGTATCAATACTGTCAGTTGTGCAACAATGTGTCAAACTCTGTTGCACACCGTGTAATTATTAAATTTCTTTTCAATGAAAGTATAAAGGCGACTGATAGTCATCAGAGACTTCAAAAACAGTTTGAAGAAGAGTGTTCATCACTCAGAACAGTCTTTGAGTGGTGTAAATCCTTCCAGGAGGGTCGTGAACGCGTGTCGAACTTGCCGCATGCTGCCCGTCCCGTGTCTGCTGTGAATCTTGGGAACATTCAAAAAGTTGACCAGCTGATCCGGAGCAATAGGCGAATATCTGTGAAGGAAATGGCTGGGATTGTAAACATTAGTGTTGGTAGTGTTCAAACTATTGTCCACAAGCTTAAATTTAGTAAAGTTAGCGCCAGGTGGGTTCCAAAACAACATTCCGCGGAACAACAGCAGAAACGACTTCAGGTTTGCAGAGAACTACGGCTTCGCTATGAAGGTGATTACTTTTTGTCACGTATCATAACAACTGATGAGGCCTGGGTACACCACTATATCCCAGAAAGCAAAAATGTTAGCATGGAATGGCGTCACTCAAGCTCACCTCCGGCCATAGATTCAAATCGGCTGGGAAAATTATGGCGACAATATTCTGGGACGCTATTGGACCAGTTTACGTCGATTTTCGTAAATAAAGAAAAACCTTTAATTTAGCTTATTACAGTGAACTTCTTGGAAAGGTTAAGCTGGCCATACGAACAAAAAGACTCGGTCTCTTAAGCAAGGGCATTATTCTACTGCAAGATAACGCTCGCCCACATACAGCCCATCTAACGAACAATACATTGGCTAAATTGGACTGGGAAGTACTACCTCAGCCCCCATATAGTCCGGACTTGGCCACAATGACTGTCATCTCTTTGGGTCACTCAAAAAGTTCTTGGGAGGCAAGCGATTTGCCTATAAGGAGGAAGTGAAGGATGCGGTCAAACTTGGCTACGTCGTCAACCAAAAGAATTTTTTTCGACGGGAATACGGAAGCTACCGGTGCAGTGGGGGTTGTTACTTAGAAAACTGATGTATATATAATGTTAATTTATAGTTTGTATCGACCAGAAAAAAATAAAATGCAGGTCAAATTTGAATCACCCTCGTATTTGTTAAATTACAGCTCAAGAATGCACAAAAATGGTTATAAAATAAAATAACCAGCTTTGCTACCTAGGAATCAATTAACACAGTTTTCGATGTCAAAACCAATAATCGGAAACACTAATTTACACAGTATTTGATTTATATGTGGTTAAACAACCTATTTTCTTATAGGGTAGCTTAATATAGCTTTATTAGATTTAACAATAGGTTAAGATATTTCAATTATAGCCTGTTGTAACCCAGCAATATGTAGCGTTGAAAAAAACATACATTCAAACAAGTATCTCTGTAAGAAAACTACAGAAAAAATTAGGATGATACAAAAGACAAGTCAATTTTGCCTTTATTCTTTTCCGTTAACCAAATAAAGCAGTGGCCGTTGTTTATGAATTGGGATTCATAAATGTACTGGTTTCAGCTTCACGTATTATCTTTAGATTAATGGTTCGGTTTCTACGTAAAATGATTTATAACTAAACGTCCATATATGCGACCCATTCAGGATACGATTGAATAGTGCTTATCGACAGCATACGTGTACCGTACATCATGATCTTGTATACGTTTGTTGAAACCATCAATTATTACTTGCTGGTCTACACCAAAACTACAATTTATATAACATGTATGAGTTTTTATAATACCTTTGGCCGACAAGAACACACCAGAAAAGGAAGGCAAATTCGTGTCTGTACGGCCTTTAACTCCATCTATTACCGCTTGTAAAGAATTCAGTATTAAATTTTAGCTGGATTTTCATATTTCAGGCAATCATTTCTGTATATTTTCAACGTTATACACTATTATCAACATTTTAACATATCGTAAGAGCACAATAATCGCATGTTACTCGGACATCTGAAACTGTATTTATAAACTGATTGTTTATTAATAATAAACTATTTAGTTGTTGGGGTTTGGAAAAGATCTTAATTTTAAGTAAGTTTCGTAAGACATAGTAGACATATTAAATCAAGAAATTAAAAAAGAAACAATGTTATAGCTAAATGAAATAGAAGAAGTGAATAAAATTATAACGAAGGCTATGGCTTTAGCCGGAACAAAAGTAGGTAAGAAAATAAAAAAAAAAAAGTATATATACCTGAGACAACAAATAACTCCGAAGAAGAAAAACCAATACTCATAAATTGTAAGAAGGACTAGACTAACATGGGCGGCACACGGAAGACTTAAATACGTACTACAGAAAGAAATACAATAATACAGTATCGGCCGAAAGTATATCACCTTTATTTTTTTTTTAGATGCCTACCTTGTATGAATCTCTATCCAATTCTAGGAATATGTTTTGCTAAGGTACATTTTCCAGAACAAAACACTTTTCATTAACTTATTAAAACAGCAACTGTCAAGAAATCAATTCTATATAAAATCTTTAAAGTAATTGCAACTGAATTATAAAGTATATCAAGTATAAATATCTACCAACAACACTGGGAATAATAATTTACATCAAAATAGGTTCAGTATTTTGCGGCATAGCCTTTAGCCTAAATCACTGCTTGACATCGTCTAGACATGGACTCAAGAAATACGTCGATTGTTGACTGAGGGATCTTCTTCCACTCTTCCGCTCTTCCTGAAGTTGGGCAAACTATTCTTTGTCTTCTTGCTTGCCAGACGCTTCTCCAGCCCGTTCTACTATGGCTGTATGAAGTTTAGGACGGCCGATTGGCCTGGGCAGTCCATAGACTTCATCCGACGGTGTCGGAACCACTCCTATACATCAGCCGCACGATTTGGGTCGTTGTCTTGCTGGAATATGAATCCACGACTAGGGAAACGGAAGCATCACATTGTCAGGAATATACATATACATCTTCCGATCCATGATACCTTCGATTATATGAAGAAGACCCATCCCCTTTTGCGGAGAAGGTACTCCATACCATGACCGAACCACCTCCATGCTTCATTGTAGGCAGGTGGTACTATAGGTCAAAACGTTTGCCTGTAGGTCGTCCAATCCACTTTATACCGTCACCGCCAAACAGCATAAACTTGCTTTCATCACTCCCATTGTTGAGGTGCCCAGTTAAGGTGAACTCTACACCACTCTACTCGCTTCTTCCAGTTCTTTGCTGAAATGTATGGATTATTCACGGGTCGCCTGTTATTCGGTCCCCCAGCCTGAAGAGGTCGGCGTATGATTTGTATAGATGGATTAGGTTCATCAGAAATTGATATATCCCTGGCAATTCCGGTGCCGTAAGATGTATATTGCTGCAATAAGTGCGAGGAATATTTCTATCAATAATTTGAGTCGTATAACGAGGTCGACCACTTCTACTCTCCCTCTGTACCTGCCCACGTTGAAGATATTTTGTTACCGTCTACTTAGAGATATGAAACTGCCTAGCAAGCTCTTTGCGAGTTCTTCCTTGCTTGAGGCCTTCTATAATAGCTTCTTGCTGCCGTTCCTCTAAATGTCGAGCACCGCGGGTCTTGGCTATTTTAAGAAGCATTAAACTATAATATGTAACTGTAAAAACAGTGAAAGCAATCGAGCAGCAAATGATAAACTAAAGAAAACATAGGGTTGCTAAAATGAAATTTTGGTAAGATCAACAAATGACTGAAAGCTGTAATATCTAGTAGAATATTGTACATTCTTTGCAAAGTGTATCTGCTGCCACGTGTATATGTACAATAACATTTTTAGCCTATTAAACCTTGTTGTGCAAAAGGTGCGCTCAAAAATCCAAGAGGTTATATATTTTTGGCCGGTACTGTATCTAAAAGGTAAAGTTTTTCCTACTGAGTATATATTATAATTATAACATGGACAAAATACTTAAAACCCAGAGGGCAATAGAAAGAAATGTGTTAAAATGTAATAGACGTAGCTAAACATAGCACATTTGAAGTGAAGCTATGCAGGTCACGTTGCAAGACGGACAGACGCTCGTTGGAATACCATCATATTTACAACAATGCTGTTCTTTCAAGAAAAGAACACTCGGAACACCACAAATGCGCTGGATAGATGACCTTAAAAGGACAGCAGGTCTATCATTCACAGCCTTTTCGTCCCACTGCTGGACATCGGTCTCTTCTCTGCCACGTGTTCCTAGTCAGCACTAAGGTAGAAACAAGAGTGACCTACAGTTTAATGTGGAATTCGAACGATCTATTTTGGGATGAGAATTGCTTAAAACCGAAACCAATTGCGTCAAATAGGAGAATGACCAAGGATGAACGACATAACGTTAGTGAAGACGGAGAAGCATAGGTAACGAGATAAAATCGAACTTCTCTTAGCATAATACCTCTAAGTCGAATTTCTCTAAGTAGAACTTCCATTACTCGACATCCTCTTTAACTCGAACTTTATATTTGCAAGTAGTAATTGTACCACAGTGTGTACAGTAATGTGTTTCCTCAATCCTAAATTCTACAAGTCCGAAATTTCTTTAACTCGAAGCCTTTAATCGGCTTTCCGGTGAAAATTGTAGAAAAATCGAATTTTTGAAATGTCGCATTCATGCATAAAAGTAAAACATGTAAACATCCGCTTTCCGATAATTGCAAAACTTCAACAATCCAAAATTATTTTTAAAAACCTGGTTTTGGCCAGGAAGCTTCTAAGTATAAAAACGATGATAGTCCATTAAGGCATGTTAACTAAAATGGTATTAAGCAACAGAAACAAGAAGACCAATTTGACAGCTTCTATGAAACTTTAGAAACAATAATCGGAAAGATCCCACACCGTGAAATATTAGCAATTATGTAGGATTTAAATGTAAAAATAGGGAACACAGATGGGGAAGAGCATCTCCGTGAAGTGGCGGGAAGGTATGGAATAGGAAAACGTAATACAAACGGTGAGAAGCTACTACAATTCTGCGTAAGGAAGAACTTCACTATTGCAAACTCCACATACGCAAACTGTACTCGTGTACACTAAAAAACAGATGGCGTTCATCCATACTTGGAACAAAAACACTCCCAGGTGCCGACTGCGGTTCTGATCACAGTTGCTCTCCTTCACTTTTCGTATAAAATTGAAATCGTGTAGGAAAAATATTACTAGATTCAGACTTCCTGTAATTACTAATGGTACTACATTCACCAAGGAACTAGAATATCTACTAGAACCCCCACTGAATTGAATAGCGCACTTACCTCTAACGATGTATGGACTTATGCGAAAAACATATTAATAAATGCTGTAAACAATTCCCAACAACAGCAAAAAATGGAAAAAACGACAACCATGGCTTACAAACAGTACTTTTGAAATTGTCCAGGTATGGACTCAATCACACCAGGAATACTCAAACTATCTCCAGAAACCTACATATAGATAGTACGTGATAGGTATATGCCAACTCATTTGGCAATGAATGGAATAGCCTCAAGAATGGACAACTTCAATACTAATACCACTGCATAAAAACGGTCCCACTAATAACTGCGATAACTTCCGCCTATTAGCACTAACACCACACATCAGTAAAGTAATGCTTGTCACGAACCAAAAGGCCGAAGTCACAATAATTTAGTAAGAACAAGGAAAGCCTCGGCTAGCTAAATCATACTTACTTTAGAGTTGTGGGCTTTTGTTGAACATGACGTAATGATTTATAAATCAGTCCCTTAATTAGGGCGCCACTCCTTTTTGGAAGATTAAAGTTGATTAAGTAATTGAATTTAGTATTTGAGCAAAAGGAGAAACTCAAAAAAACAAAATTTACCATAGATGATTAGAACAAGAATAAATTTATTAAAAATAACACATTTAAACATTTCATAATAACAGGTTACAAACAGGATAAATTAAAATTTGACATTTAGTAAAGGCATACAAATGATTAAAATTCAAATATTCCTTGAGAGCTCTCAGTGCATTTAAAATACTACATATTTCATAAAAGATTTCCTTTAACACACCTTAAGCTAAAGTGATAATTCCAAAAAGTTTATTTATTTTAAACAATGAAATGTAGAAAATATATTTAAACACAAACGTCCACTAACATCGAAGAAATACTTTGTCTTTGTTTACGTTGATTCATTTAAGCATGGATTACATAATTAATTAATTAGAGCGTTTCGAACATACCTTTGTTCGTGGAATGCAAACACGTCATAATTGGATGACGTCACAGGACTACGCATAATTATTAGTTGACGAATACGACAGCAATGGTTGGTTGTTCGTCTAAATTGAGCGAAGACTGGATTGCAGATTTTTCGACAGGGTGTCCCTTCTTTATGGGACTGCAGGTTAACCTTATTAGAGATGCAGCCGAAGAAGTTTGAAGTTGCAAGGAATTGCGCAACAATAAAACACTCTTATCCACAGTTTTTGAATTATTTGGCTATCAAATCGATGCAGGTAACATACGAAAGATAAACGAAGGCACAGGCATTGTAGTTAAACACTCACAAGATAAGGTAGCTCAAAAAGGCATTTCAAAATTTTCGAAGACAAAAAATTGCACTCAGGAATTAACTGGTGTGCACGCTTTCACTGCCAAAATGCGTCTCCTATTTTACTAGAAAGAATGCCAGCAGGAATGATTTGTGCGGAGCTAGCAGAAACAATAATCAGCCGCACGTGGACCCAATTTCCTAGAAGCAATTATAGAAATTCACGTAGGCCATGATTTTTAAAACAATGCAAAAAAACAACGTCGCATATCCCATTGAGTTAAAATGAATGGATAACTATTGAGATAAAAAGACGAACGTTTCATTCGCTACAAAATCAAAGAAAAGAAAAAAACAATAAAAAAGAAAGCGAAAAAACTCCGAGTAATATCAGAATAATGTTCTACTTTAGAAACCACATTCCAGAGACTATCACATATATTCAGGGCAAACAACCACTCAAAGGTACCAAGTAAAATGATCACATTCATACCCATGCATCAATTCACTGATCGATCAAACATTCTAAACATGGTTCAATAGGAGAAAAGAATTCATACACGAAGCCAAACAAAACTTGGGAACACACATAAACAAACGTCAAAATAAAAAGAATACCAGGCTGTGCATTACACGCTACTAAGGAACAATCCATTAAAGGAAAACAAGATGGAAAGATAAAATAAATTTAGTAAGACCTCTACCAAAAGAAAACCTAACCCATTGGTATCTTTTCCCCCACCTGTGCCGATACCTGACATCGTAATGTCTTTCCCACCCTGACACAGGTGTTCACTGGTATAGTTAGTGACGACTAAAATGATGGCCACAAAAACCACCAGCGACAAGGGAGGGGTGAAGCCCATGACTTCCTTGAAGGGGTCACGCTCATGCGTTCATATCACGAAGTGGTCAAAGCCGACAACACCAGAGTAAAGGATGGAGAACGAAGTATCAGAACCTCCGGAGCCTGAAATAAAAAAAAAATACCAGTTCGGTCCTCAAAGAGATACTGAAAAGGGCACGTATGCAACTAACAACACCGATCGCTTGCGACCCACACACAACGGCAGTGAGACCAATTACATACGCGACTAAATAAAACTGTCAAAACATCGGGAAACCAAGGTCGAAACCAAGGAAAAAAA
>JABXWE010031584.1:0-14579 GCA_014611495.1 Limonius californicus | reverse complement strand
CGCCTAGTTATAAAACGGCGGCAACAATATCAGTTTTGTACCCACAAAAAAACGAAGTATCAGTTTCTAAGCAAGATCCAGGTATCAGACAAGGGTTCGACCAGCTACTGTCGCAGAAGGGTGGTTCGATGTAAGCCTAGGCGCCACCTGTTTAAAAAATCAACCCTTGGTCTCGAAGATGACGTAGATAAACAGGAATCCCCCGGAGAAAATGTACTTACCTTACTGATAATCAAGGCTCGGATTTTATGAAAAATGCATGTTCTAAAGTATTGATATGCCATCTAAATGCTTTTGCATCTATCTGTATCTAGTGAAATGCATTTAAATGACACCATTTTAATTTTGCATATTTTGCATATTTTAGGGTTTTGCTCCATACATTTGCATTAAATGCATATTGAAGCATATTTTTTCACTAAATTCTAAATTCGCTATATAGACGTTCGTAATATGGGAGGTTGACTGTATTTAGTTCAATATTGTAGTTTTTCTGGTTTTTGTTGGTGTAGATAAATATTATAGTAAATAATAATAAAATGAATTTTAATAAATTTCAACTTTTACTTTTTAATTAAGACTAATAATTTTGCATATAATGTTGCATATTTTACATAAATAAGTGCATATTTAACCAATTTTGAGTGCATATATATGCGCTTATTTTGCAACTTTAGCGTGCATATAAATCCGAGCCTTGCTGATAATACTAACGTCTTTCAAATAAAAATACAAGACACAATAAAACACAAAAGCTTGACGTAATTCTCGAGTATAATCAATTAGCGAAAACAAATTTACAAATAAATATCAAGGTTTGACCCACTAAACTTGGTCATAAAAAAAAAATATCAAAACAATTGACCCCAAATTGGTCACAATTATAACTATAAATATCTTTTAAAGAACAGACCACAAACGTTCCTGTCTGATTTAATTATACGTATGATGAAAGAACTTAAATCCTGGGGAAAACGATAATGCGTCAATAAAAAAAACTAAATTAACCAGAAGCCTAAATAGCTTCGCAAAATATAATTAATCACTTCGTGACACGCTAATTCACGATAAACGAGATCTCGGTTATGTAAACTAAGATAACTACCTGTATAGAGGTATAAGCGCTTCGACAATAAAATAAAAAGTTCACGCAAAATCCTCCCTTATTGAATGCATGCGTCAAAAAAAAAATTAAATCAGAACCTCAAAATATGCGGCCCGTTTACACAAGTTAGAAAATGCAGTAAATGTTGAATTTATAAAAGAATTTTTGTTATAAAATTAGTTCGGTATAACTGGTATAACGTGAATTTGTACAAAATAATAATTATGTGGTCGTATTCTGCCGGATGATCTTCGGAGTCCTTGAATTTTTAAAGGAATATATTAAACAGACCTTTTTGATGAAGAATTCCAAATATATCGAACACTTGAGTGGACAGCTGGCATCCGCATTCGCGTTTGGAATTTGACCTTGCGATTTCCTGTGGCGAATATACGACTTGAAATTTCTCCAAATTCTATGATGTGGGTATAAAAACTTCCATCAGAATGTACTTTCCCACAGCAACGGAGTTTTTGGTAGATAATCAAATCCTCAGCAGTTACGAAATTGCCTAAATAATACAAGAGACAAAATAAAACGGAAAAATTAGAATCAAACTTCTCAGCTTACCAAAGATGTAAATCGGCAAATAGAAAAACCTCTTCAAGGGTGTAATAAATCGGTTAAAAAAACCTAGGGAAAATCTCACTAGCACCACAAGGTTAAGATTTCCCTAAAACTTGAACCTTCAACAAAATTAGGAATAAATCCTTGGTCGAAATAGACCGCGATGAAAACCAAGCACACACTTGTCAGGAAACAGAATGAGAATGCGCTCTCCTATCTCGGAAAACCCAAACCTACGAGAACATATTTAAGCTACTCATGCGCGAAAACCGAAGCACGCTATCCACCTGCCTAAATTTGAAACAAACTCCGCAATATACACTGTGCGTCGAAATCGCACGTTACAGATCCCCCCCACCAAACTTTTACGACGACCAAAACCTTGGTCCGAGGAAAATGTACGGAAACCCAAGATATGACGTAGTCATCCCAGAGGAAACCGTAGCGAAGAAAACTATTCGACGAGAAAAAGGGTGAAGAACAATAACGTGAGTCTTCCAACCATCCACAGCATACATTCGAGATCCAAACTACTGGAAAAAAAACAATCTGACTGAAAACCAAAATTGAAAAACCCAACTAAAAACCACAACCCAACCCAACACAAAACACAACTATCTGGATGACAAAAAGGAATTCATTCCAAAACCAGGGGCAAAGTAACACTACCAAAGGGATCGAGACAGTTCCTCGCCGTTGGATGGAAAAGCTGCGCCGCTGAACTGCTCGTCAACCTATCGTAGCGTACTTCCACGACTGGAAATGTTCAGAACCCCCCCCCCTTACAATACCATCCAAATACCCAACCCCTAGACAACATTCATCCTTTCGGTAACAAACCCACGAGGCGAAAGGGAACCCCAACAGATATAGACTGTCAAACTAAAAACCAATAAACCCCCAACCCAGTAAAATTTCCCAACGAAACAACACTATAAATTGGAGAAGTCCCTACTTCTTTTGACAACACTGGAGAGAAGCGAAGAACTCCAGAAAGAGAGTCACAGACGACTAGAAAGCGATAGACAAGAAAATTTTCTTTCATCCCTCTAGATTCATTCCGTCTTCGAGGCCACCGGAGAGCGCGAAAGCAAACCGAGGTAACTCTCCAACTTCATCTCTCATTTATACCAGACTAAAGATCCACAATCATACCAACAGAGAAAAGAAGGAAGACCGGAGAATAAAAGAAAAAGGAAAGAATGAAAAATTAGGAGGAAAAGCACCAGGGCTGGCACTACCAAAGGAACAAGCCACCGCTCGATATACGGAACAAGATCTTACACTAACGACTTTCCAATCAAAAATTTCATAACGAAGTCAGTACCACAAACCAAGAGTCTACTTTCAACAATCCAACGAGGAGCTATTTCATCAAAACCATCATATACGCTGTATCCGCAATCCAAAATCAACTATACACCGAGAATCAACAGTCAAACATTTCTACAGCCAATCAACTGATCCACCAACCAACTATCAACGACTAAACAAAGGCAACTAACTACCTCACTAATCAACTAAACAACCAATCAGTTAATCAACCAAGAAAATGTTCAAGGACAAGATGGAAATGCCTTCTGATAGTGACCTTCCCTACAATGCCCAACCAACCACCCTAAAAGCATCTAATCGCCATCTGAAATTGAAGGTTCGTGATGTAGCTTAAAATCTTTGGCGTGCCAATTTCCTTTAAACCTTCCATCAGTATCCATTAATTCAAAAGTCCACGGAGAAAGTCTCTTACGTATCTTGAAAGGACCTACATATTTCGGAGCAAGCTTGGCCGAATAATATTTTGAAGCGTCTGATAACATCTTGTTTCTTCGCCAAACTAATTGGCCAGGAAAATAATCAACATGACGTCGACGTAAATTATAAGCGTTTCGACTCTTCTCATAAGCCTTTAGCAACCTAGTATGTATGTCTTCATATAGCTTCTTGAATTCTTGGGAACGAATTTGGATCTTAGCTACGTCACATAATTTCAATATCTTCTTCGTGATTCTTCTCGGTATCATCGGTACGGTACTCTTCTCCATCTAATACGATCTCTCTACCAAAATTTATGAAGAACGGAGTCATACCAGTTGATTCATGTTTCGAAGTACGTAAGGCACAGGCAACCTTTGCTAGATACACATCCCAATCTCTCTGATTATCGCTAATGTACGAAGAAATCGCAGTCTTCAACACTCTATTCACCCGCTCTGTAGGATTTGCTTGGGGATGATATAACGCTGTATACTTAATCTCCACTCCATAACTATCAGTTAGTTTCCTAAATTATTTACTACGAAACTGAACTCCATTATCTACAACAATGTATCTAGGTGTTCCAAACAATAAAAACACATTTTCTTCTAAATTCCTAATGATTGCTGGAGTTGTAGCGGAATGTAACGGAAAAACTAAAGGTAGTTTACTGAAGTAATCGGCAACAACTAAAATGTAAGTATATCCACGTTTCGATCGAGGTAATGGTCCTATCAAATCCGCTGAAATTAACTCCCACGGTTTTGTTATTTGTGGTCTCCCAACCATAAGTCCTACAGGTTTCTGTTGTTCGACCTTATGACTCAAACATACTTTACAGGATCTAATGTAACGAGCGACACTACAACGTAACTTAGGCCAATAATACTTTTCTGCAATCCGCGCAACAGTTTTGGTGACACTTAAATGAGCAGCAGTAGGAACATCATGGTTTAGTCTAATAATCTCTGAACACCAAACACACACTTGTCAGGAAACAGAATGAGAATGCGCTCTCCTATCTCGGAAAACCCAAACCTACGAGAACATATTTAAGCTACTCATGCGCGAAAACCGAAGCACGCTATCCACCTGCCTAAATTTGAAACAAACTCCGCAATATACACTGTGCGTCGAAATCGCACGTTACAAACGCTTCTAGCTTTCAACAAGTGCAGTCTTGAATTTTTATCTAAGGTCGTTTCGACAGGAAATTTTCCAATTTTAATAGATTTTCAAGTTTTTAAAGGAAGATTCAGCACGAGTGGGTGTGTTAGTGAATTTTCACTGGGAGTTTTCCCTATTTTTCTGCCTTGTAGGAAGTTTCTCTTTCCGCCGATTAACATCTTTTGGTAAGCTAAACTAGGTTCTCATTCCAATTGTTCTTTTGCTAAGACAGTTGAATTTATTTAGGCGGTTATCCAGTAGCGGTTGTCCAGTAGTGGTTGTCCAGTAGCGGTTATCCATCGGACGAGTTGAGCATCCGTAAATATTTTCGAAGTTATACGACGTGGGAAATTCCATGGCGAAGGACAGTCCGTAGAGCAGGTGTGCGAATAGAAAGCCCAGTCAAGGTCTGTAGAAACTTTCATGCCGTGCCTGCGTTAGATTGATAAGTCCACGCAATCTTCAAGAACAAAACTAAAGACGAATATTATAACTCGTTTATTTGCGGATTCAGCTTTATATTAAATTATAAACAATACTCGACGAAAAACTTTATAATTAGTTAAATATTTTATTTGGGGGAAATTCTTGTTCAAATTATAGTAATATAATTTGTATTCTGGAAACTTGTTAGATGGTCTGCAGGGGTCTAGGACACAACGTCCACTGGTCACAACGTCCACCGGTAGTTCTGGCCTCCATATTGGTCACAACGCCCACTTTAAATTTTGGTCTTAACGTCCACCATGGTCACTACGTCCACCGCTAATATTGGTCGCAACGTCCACTCTGGTCACAACGCCCACTTTAAATTTTGGTCATTACCTCCACATTGGTCACAACGTCCACCGCGATATTTGGTCTTAACGTCCACTCCGGTCACAACGTCCACCGACGCATATTAAATGCATAGCCAACCGACGCTGGTCATAACGTCCACTCTGGTCACAACGCCCACTTTAAATTTTGGTCTTAACGTCCACCATGGCCACTACGTCCACCGCTGATATTGGTCGCAACGTCCACTCTGGTCACAATGCCCACTTTAAATTTTGGTCATTACGTCCACCTTGGTCACAACGTCCACCACGATATTTGGTCTTAACGTCCACTCCGGTCACAACGTCCACCGACGCATATTAAATGCATAGCACACCGATGCTGGCCGTAACGTCCACTCTGGTCACAATGTCCACCGCTGAGTTTGATTGATCATCACGGCTCTTATTATTGAAGTTAGAGAAATAGTGTAAATGAGAAAGTTGTAGATATTTTTATGCTTTAACCGGACATATCAAATTTTTATTTTTTTCCTCCTTTCAATGATATAAGGTTTGTTATATTTATTTTAAGAAATGAGCAAGTCCCTTGTTATATAAATTATAAAATATTATTTTTCTACAACTGTCAAAAAAAGTTGACTTTTACGTATTGATTTCTGTGTGAAAATTGCGTCTTTTTTTTACGACGTTTATTTTGTTATGTTGCCATTGGCGACGTGCGCGAAAGCCTTTCTCGCACATGTGCGCTAAACACTTTTTTTTATGACATCAAAATTAATAAAATTTTCTTAAGTTTAATAATATGATTGAGTTGTAGAAAAAATAGTGTGTGCTCCTCGTGCGCGAAATGTGTTTAGCGCCCTAGATTGGTTGTTCGACTCGGCTGGCGCCTCGTCAAACAAACCTTCAATCTCGTGCGCTAAACAGGCATTTCGCGCACTAGGTACACAAATAACTATTTTCTACATTTACTTATAAGCCATGAATTTCAACAAAGTATTGCACATCATATATGACAGACAGCAATAGAGAGCAATAGAGAGGCATCGATTCTGGTTTTATCAAAGCAGCGGATCGGTGTTGCCAAACATCAATAGCGATCCTGGAATGTGGAAAGCTACAAGACGAATTCTAAAACAACGCCAAGAGCTACCGTCATTAACATCTACCGATGGCAACGAAACATACATTACCGACGAGGAAAAGTCATCCGCATTCGCCACGCATCTAGAACAAACATTTACTCCAGTCATCAGCGCTAATCCAACACATGTATCACAAATAATAAATTGTATAGAAAGAAACTTACCGGTAATAACAGAAAACATTAAACCAACTTCCCCCAAGGAAATAAGCACAATAATAAACTCCCTTCCTAGAAGAAAATCTCCAGGATATGACTTAATACCCAACATAATATTGCAGCACTTCCCGAATAAAACACTGGCATATATAACATCAACATTTAATGCATGCCTGCGTCTAGGCTATTTCCCCCAAAAATGGAAGCATGCCGAAATAATAATGTTCAACAAGCCAGGCAAAGACAAGAAGAAGCTAGAAAACTACAGACCCATCAGTCTTCTAACAACATTATCCAAGCTACTAGAGAAAATCATATACAAACGCACAATAGCATACATAGAATCACTTAACGTATTACCAAAATTCCAATTTGGATTTCGAAGTAAACATTCGACCTGTCATCAACTGCAGCGTATTAGCGAAACAATCGAACAAGGATTTGAAAATAAACAATATACTGCGGCAGTTTTTCTAGATGTGACAGCGGCCTTTGATAGGGTATGGATAGATGGACTGAAGAAAAAGATATTAAACATAGCAATGCCTAACTACCTAAAGGCAACGATATTTTCATTTTTGGAAAATCGTACCTTTAATGTCAGAGTAAACTCTTGTCTATCAGAAGTGAAAACTATAAGAGCCGGGGTACCTCAGGGCAGTATCTTAGGACCGCTCCTGTTTAACATCTTCACATCGGATATGCCTGAAATAACAACTACAGTAGCTACATTCGCGGACGACACGGCTATATTCACACGACACCAAGATCTAAATGAAGCAATTACCGAGCTACAACTAGCAGTAGATAAAATCTTCTTGTGGTTCAAAAAGTGGAACTTACAAATAAATCCAACAAAGTGTCAATCCAAAATCTTTGCGCTGAGAAGAATAGCAGATCCTCCTAACATCGAAATAAACGGGAATATCATAGAATGGGATCCGAAGGACTCGGCTGTTAAATATCTAGGTGTTCATCTAGACACACGATTAACCTGGAGCTATCATATTAATCAAAAGCTAACACAGTGCCACAGCAGACTCTAACAGCTTTATCCGTTAATCAACAGAAAATCACATCTAAAACCAGAATGCACAATACTCCTATATAAATCCCTACTTCGACCTCTAGCCCTGTACGCGTCACCGGTGTGGAGTAACACGTCCAAATCAAACATCAAAAAACTACAAAGGTTACAAAATAAAGTGCTGCGTATAGCTGTTAATTCTCCTTGGTATGTGAGAAATGTTCAACTACATTACGAATTAGGCGTATCTCCAATCCAGGAGTTTATTCTAAAATGTACCAAAAAGTTCATAAAAAACATAAGTGAGTGTAGTGGCGCTATACACTATAATCTGTGTCAAAGAAATATTCACACTAGACTTAAACGGAAACTACCACAAGACTTGATAATTTCCGAAGAAGAAAGTGATTAACACACGGACTATCGCAATAATCTATTGTTATTCTTAAGACGCTAAAAATAGTCTTTTGATGTTATTTCCAATTACCTGACCTACATGCTATCCATGCTATGTATAACAATCTTTATTTGTTGATCTGGCAATAAACATACACAAAAAAAAAAAAAAACATCAATAAATTTACATATTCGTGGTAATTTTTAAGATTTGTAATTAAGAATTGAGGTCGTAGTGTAGCTTTAGCGTTAAAATACAATTAAATAGAAACTAATATTACAATTACAGCACGATTTCAGTAAAAATTATTGAATGAGAGGGAGGGGGAGCGCGATGAGAATTGTGATTTAAAATAGGTTCGCAAATACTAAAAGGTTGAGAAACGTTGCTGTATAGATAAACGTGTGTACAATAAGCCAACAGGTCAATGCAAAGAGTTGCTTGGAAAAGCGTAATCTAGATCTAGCCCATTCAAAATTAAAAATACATCAGTGTTTAATTACAGGTTATAACCAACTATCGATAACCTGTAAGAATCTAAATAATACGTTTTGAGAATAATGGCTGTATGTTTTGATGAAACAAGATTTTGAAATAAATTCGAAACCGAAAGCTTGGCCCAATAAGCGGCGCCATGAAAATTCTAAAACAATTTTAGAAGGCAAAACAAAATACAAACGTTATGTGTGTTTTACCTTGAAATCCCTGACTTTGATAGATATAACCACTTGAAAGAAGAATGGCCAAAATTACATAAGTACAGTTTATCATGTATCTCAAACCAACTACCCTGTGCAATTTGTATCTTCTATCTTATCTTGAGTACTATTGGGTAAATATTGTAAGGCCCCATCTTGAGTGTTTTTGTAAATACAATTAAATAACATTAATAATAGGATGTCATATGTTTACATAGCGAACATTTATAAAAAATTCAACAATTGTAAAATATATTTATTTTAGATTGTTAAGTCTTTGCTTTTCTTCATTTCGTTTTCTTGTTGTACTACAACAAATCATAAATTATGAAACAAACTGCAGGATACGTGCCATCAATTTTGATAGTATTTTCGATAAATGACAACAAACTTAAGATCCTTTTAGCTTTAGTTTCATTAATTAAAATATTATTGACCTCACATTGATACTACTTTGGATAAATGATAAGCTTAAGATCCATTTAGCTAAAACAATGGTGTTCTTATATTCTTTGAGGCTTTCACGATTTTTCTAACTGTCAATATTACCATTTACTTTCGGCGTAGACCGTGTCGTCATTTGGGAACTACACCCAGCATTATCAGGTAAGGCCCGACCTGTCGCTTGTCTGCGTTTACAAGCATTTGGTCTAGAAGTTTGAGCAATATTTGTTCGTAGGCCCTGCCTGCCTAAACAGGGCCGTGTGCTTAGGTTATTCAAACCTGAACCAGTGAATAGAACGGTGAACTGAACAGTGTTCTATTCACTCTGAAGATGCAAGCTGCAATGTCTTGCGAAACGTTAGTTTGTATGGGTTCACAAACAGCTAACATAAGCATAAGCCGATTAAGTATTATTGTCCTGGCAAACAAAATACATTAAGATCAAATCCTTGTCCGCCGCAGGGTTTGAATAATATAAGCACACGGTCCTGTTTAGGCAGGCAGGACCTACGAACAAATATTGCTCAAATTTCTAGAGCAAATGCTTGTAAAGGCAGACACGCTACAGATCGGACCTTACCTGATAATGATGGGTGTAGTTCCCAAATGACGACGCGGCCGAAAGTAAATTGTAATATTGAATGTTGTTTTGCTTTTTGTTGAAGGAAATCGAACGATTTCCAAATCTCCAAAAAAATACTCTTCCTCCTTACACATGCCTTCGGAATTAATGAAAAGTACTAGAATGCATTTTTTATTTTCAAGCTGAAATTACATTTAGATTAAATACAAGTGCTTTAAAAAGTACTAAAAACAAACTTGATCTGCTTCAATTTATTCCCTCCCTAACCACCAACGAGAACTATTTTGAAGCGTAGCACGACCATTTTCTGCAAATAATGCCAGATGTCGTTGGTTTTCTAGTGGATAAATGCGGCTGGTCAAAGAAGCTTCACCATCATTGACGAATACTTCCAAGGACGAACTATCAAAAAATACCCGTAATGTTAGCAAATTCTCAGAGGGCAAGGCAACACTTCGATAGCCACTTATACCATATTGTGGATAGCGACGGTCCAATACCAAACGTTGTGCTTGCGTATCCACATACAAATATACTCCAGCTTCTGCCAAATTTCCATCTCCAAGACGTAAACCGTACTTCTCCGCATCGCTTTGCTTCAGATCCCAAACAGTAATTATTTCCATGGCCTTGGTAGTGTTCTCAAGTTCCACATACTCCCGTTCCAATACCCTGTTATTTATCTGTGTTTGAAAAAGACGGTAATTTTCGATTTCCGCTATAGGTCTAATCCTTATGCGACCATTTCCTTGCAATGTCAGTTCACGAGGTAAGGACAGCATACCAGCCCACTCTTGTTCTCGTTCAGGCAAGGGAGATTCCCACATACTTGCCCAAGCGATCATAATTCGACGACCATCGGGAGCCAAAAACGTCTGGGTAGCGTAAAAATCATGCCCATTGTCGATTTCTATGAAATCTTGCTCTATATTGAATTGACCTCCAGGTTGCCAGGTTCCCAAATAATAACCACTCTGGAAAAGGTTGCGATTGTTATACCCCTGAGCTTGGATCCCTTGAGGAGACATCAGCAGAATGTGTTTATTCTCAAGCAAAAAGAAATCTGGACATTCCCACATGAAACCCATACTATCATCACCCTTAGCCAAAACCCCTTCGGATTGCCAGTCGTGGAGGTCGTCTGATTTGTACAAAAGCACTTGACCTCCATCATCAACACGAATTCCAACTACCATGTACCATGTATTGCCCTCCCGCCATACCTTTGGATCGCGAAAATCAGGATTATTCCCTGGAGCGTCCAAAACTTTGCTAATGTTGGTAAAGTTGATGGTATCCTGACTACTAGCGAGACATTGTGTCTGGCGATCGAAACCATTGCCAGTGTATACTAATGTTAAGGTACCGTTATTATCTACTGCAGAACCAGAAAAGCACCCATTGCTGTCCGCTTCAATGGAAGGTCTCAATGCCACGGGTAAATGCTCCCAAGTTATCATATCCTTGCTGCGAGCATGTCCCCAGCACATTAGTCCAAATTCTGGGGCATCCGGGTTGTGCTGGTAAAATGCATGGTAGTAGCCGTCAAACCAGATCAATCCATTAGGGTCATTCATCCAGCCAGATGGAGGAGATAGGTGGTAAGTGGGATACCATTCCTCTTTGCTTGGTATAACTGCTTTTTTTGGAAAGATTGGCTTGTGGATGCCATTGCTCTCCGTTTCACTACTTGCATTTACACTGCAACCAATAATCAAAAACAAAAACAGATAACAAGGTGTTTTAAACAAGCTGCTCTCTGCCATGTTTGAAATCGATTTTACAATTTGCGTCACGTACACGTTCTCGTTAATAATTCAGAGAGAAACTGTTTTCCATTCACGATTGAAACTTCTTAAATAGCTGAAAATTCAAGGATAATTATTAATTAATTTAAGTACATTTCTTTTTCGTTTACGAATCATGCGGTGATAGAATGAAATTAGATAATAATCAACAGCTTATCAGTGATGATTACCTGACGTGTGCTGTAGTAATTTGAAAAGTGATCTTCGAGAAATACTTCAAGGATATTTACAAGTCCTTCAAATCAGAGATATTTGCTTGCTTGCTAAAAATATGTTTATCAGTGACGTAGTTTTGAAAAGGTACATATTAAGGTCACATTTACCTTCAAATTAATTGCTTCTAAGAAAACAACATAAGATGTGGAAATATTCCACTCAGAAACAACGCATAAATTTCTAGAAATCTAGATAAGATAGCTTTGCTATTAAACTGAAGGCATATTTGTAAATATTGTACATTTAAAACGGAAATATAAATTGTTTTGTGGAACTTGTGCAGTAAGTACTTGAATACCTTGATAAAGTAAGCTTATTAAGTTATTTATTCCTACTAATACGCATCAGTATAAAAGTTAATAGTAATAATTTAATTGATAATGGCAACATTCAAGAGCGTATCCAGGGGAGAACAACGGGGGAGGGAGGGTCCAAAGTAGAAAAAATGTAAAATTTAACAAAAAATATAAACAACAAATTTCTGAAAACTTGATTAATAGGTTGCTTGTTGGTATGTCAACATTTTGAAAGAAACTAATTGTGAAATAGAGACCCTCGCGCCATCTGTTACATGATGTATACGGATTTTGCAGTTCCTCTGCAGCTGCCACTGTTTTCACAATAACAAATGTCAAATTTTACGAAAATAGTAATGCCACACCTCAATAGCGCCACCTAGTGGTAGTTTATTAAAACTGAAAAGGCTGCCCTCTTATACTGTAGAATACAACAGTTGTTTTTACTTTTGCTTCTTTCGATAATTCGAAACCCGTACGGTCCCTTCAATTTGATCTGTATTTCATAAGTTTCTTACCCTCTCATCACGGGTGACACGTGTACGTTTTAACGCAGGTACTTGTCATGGCCGGGTCTCTCTTCTAGTGCCCTATCATGTGATGTTAGCAACCACTTTGGCAAATCTATGTCTGCCTTCGGTGGTATGGCCGGACGACGTACTTTAAAAAATATGTAATACATTCATTTCACAGCCTATTGACGAACTTGGACTACAGCCATAGAGTTACCATCGTG
Source organism: Limonius californicus (assembly GCA_014611495.1). Classification (NCBI taxonomy): domain Eukaryota; kingdom Metazoa; phylum Arthropoda; class Insecta; order Coleoptera; family Elateridae; genus Limonius; species Limonius californicus. The sequence goes on along the minus strand of JABXWE010031584.1, from coordinate 1,695 downwards.
ATCGAAAACCAGTAGGACATGAAAAATTTGGCTTTGTAAATCATATTCTCAGGTCTCATTTAAACAAAAAACCCGATTGAACGATGGTATGAGCATAAGGGCAATTTCAAACTAACTTAATGTTAATAAAAACACCATTCTTCTGACCAAAACGAAGATTCGTGAAACTGGATTCATAAACAGAAGGACAATCAACTGGTAGATTTTCTTCGAGAAAATCCTTTTCAAACAACAATTAGGGCTAACGAAGAAACAGAATATCCAGGATCCTCTGTTACCGCTCGACGAAGAATTGGAGAAAGTGATTTATTTCATCGTTGTTCGGCAAAACAAAATTTTTTTAACAGACGCCGATGAACAATTTAGGATATAGTATGCCCAACAACATATAGGACATCAAAATGACTTCTGGGAGAGTGTTGTGTTGTCTGACGAAAAAACATTTCAGTCATATCATAACGGCACTTTAAGAGTTTATCGGCCAAAAGTAGCAAGATAGCAATCTTTATACACGCGAAAAGTAAATTCAGCTTGTCATTTTGCGGTTAACGTTTGCGGATAGATTAGCGCTAGAGGACCAGGCGTGTATGTAATTGTAAACGAGAGACTATAACTGGTGTCGTTGATCGCAGGCTGTTGGACGAATGTGTACTACCTTCTGTTCAACCGGTCTTCGAAGACAATTTTATTTTTCAACATGATAATTGCCCAGTCCATAAAGCACAGATAGTCCGAGAGTTCATTAGCGCTCATGGCATAAATGTATTACCTTGACCATCGAAAAGTCCAGATTTAAACCCGAATGAAAATGTATGGGGAAGAATGACCAAATTAATGTACAGAGATAACTTTAGACCACAGAACAGCGAAGAATTGCAGAAGCATGGTACCAAATTACGCCTGAATTACTAACCAATTGGTGTTGTCCATGCCCAGGCGTTTACAAAATGTAACAGACAATAATGGCGAAATAACAAAGTATTAATTAAATAATGCTTTTAAATACTTTAGTTAATTAGTTGTATAATCGTTTCTAATCATTAAAATATTTAATTTAAAATTATTAATGTTATTGAAACTTTAATTTTAATAAACTGAACGCTGTTACCAACTCCAACAATAATTGTGGATAACCATGGTGATAATAACGTCCGCTTGACATAAATCATATATTATCTTTAATGGGCATCCCGTTTACAAAGCTTAAATTTTGAAAAATTAGCTATTCAGTGACGTGCGACTGTCCTAGTTTTTTTCGATCACGATGGTACAGTACTCTGACGTATTCGTACGTCCCAGTGCGATCCTCTTTAGCCAACTGACGTACATACAGGGTGTCCGAAAAGTATGGCATATCGTATATATCTCAGTAAATATGCATTTTATGAAAAAATGTTTTCTATAAAAGTTGCTTAGTGTTTTGTTTCACATTACAGGGCAATATTAAATAACTATTCTTTAAAAAAACAAAAGCGCAACGAATTACACTTAAATTTTTTTTAATGGAAAGGTACCCCTTTGTTGTACTCATTTGATAGAGAATTTTTTTCTCTTTTCAATGATGTAGAACATTAATACACTTACATTAGTAAAAATTTGATTAAAACGCAAAAAAGTATTTGAAAGTTTATTTCAATGTTTATCTAATCTAATCTAGTCACATTATGGTCGGTACACTTTTGATACACTTTTGTT
>JABXWE010031580.1:0-15158 GCA_014611495.1 Limonius californicus | reverse complement strand
AGTATTTGGTTTCTAGATCTGTAAGCCGGTATATAAAAACAGATTAAGGATAATAAATCGGAGCAATTGATTTTCCTGTTCAGTAGTTTATACAGAAACATAGTGCACAGCATAACACGCCTCTGCGCGAGTTTGACTATTTGGAATTCCTGTCTAATTACATGGTACGATTCGAAACTAGGATACCTGTTATATCTTTTAAAATACAAATATTTCAGAAATTTATTCTGAACTGTTTCAATATTTCTGCTCTGCATAATACCACCAGGATCCCAGACTATAACACAGTATTCCAGCTTCGACCGCACCAGGGAGTTAAAAAGTGTGATTATAGCTTGTACATTATGAACATTTGAACACTGCCTTTTTATAAATCCCAAATTTTTCATGCTACTACTAATAATATTGTCTAGATGTGTTTGAAAATTTAAGGTTTTGGTGAAAGTAACTCCCAAATCGCACACTGTCTCGATTTGTTGTAAGCGATTATTATTCATCATGTAAGAATTCATGTATTGCTCATTATTAAGGGTAAATGACATTTTTTTACATTTTCCAGCATTGAAATAGAGTTTATTCTCGCGACTCCAGTTCACAATTTTTCTGTTATTGATATTTAATGTTTTATAATAATAATCGTCGTTGTTGTTCAACTCATTTTGATTTACTTATTTAATATAAACACTGCATCAACATAACCTTCATACTCAAATAATTCACAACTACAGTGACGTTTGCTTCTGTTTTTTAGTTGTGGGTATAGTTGGTTGCCTACACAATCGGCGCAATTGACACGTTCTTATTAAAAGTATACATGGGCAATGTATACTAAAAAGAAAAATTGCCTGTATATACATATTAGCAGAGTATTAGCTTTGGTGCAAGAACAATTCAGTAAATTTGTTTTATCGATTTATTTCGGATACAAGCGATTCAAACCCGGGGAAGGTTGGTTCTTCCCGTTTCTTTCTCTCTCAACGTCAAACAACCCTGTTAGAAGCCATCCAATTTCCAGGGGCGTAGCAGCGAATATTTTGTTCCAAAATTTCCCGAAGAAAGTCGTCTACCTTTTTTTTCGGATCTGAGAACACCCCAGATTGTGTCTGCGAATTTTTCCTGCATCTTAAGAACACCCCAAAATTGTGCCTGCCTCTCTCTACTCCATTCACCGAAAGTCAAGGTAAAATAACTAGTTTTTGTCTTGTGAAAAAAATCTTTTACGCGTTTCACTTTCAAAATTCGAATGATTAAACCCTTTTCTTTGATGCGACAAAAAGCGACCTTCAGTCGTCAATTGTCATTTTCTTTTCCTCTTAATTGTAAAAAGTAATTATAGATTGTATTATTCTTGTAAACTCAGACGCCACTGGCTGCGTAGATTCGTTTTAAGAATTTAAATGCCGTAAGCCAGGGGCGGTGAGCCTCCTTTTGAACGTTCTATTAACCGTTTGTAGTATTGAACTATAATATCACCATTTGCTGTCATTTTTGTATTGTCATTTATTTCCAGTAGTTTAATTGTATGTGTTTTGAAATTTATTACATCTTTTATTTTTGTATTTTTTTTATCTTTGTGTGCATGAACTTTGCAAGCTTTACATACAGGAGGAGGCACAATAAAGGTAAGCTGCCGGCTTCTCGGCCTTCCACGAGAACCTGCAATCAGCTGTGATTTGGAAGGTGGCGCCCGTTAATTTCGACATACCCTGTGCACAACTAGGAAGATTTCTTCCCTTAAGCGTTTTCCGTGAACCACCCCTACTCCTCTGAGCTAAGCTGTAGCCTGTAGGCCTTTTTCCACCTATCCTGTTGCGGGTCGACGAAAAAGCTCGTTTGGCCCCACTGTATTGTTCTATGTTTGGCCCGTAACAACGCCGTTAGCCAAATCTATCAGCTAAATTACGGGAGAAATTTTGATTCGTAAATGTGCGAAATCAATCTAAGACTATTATATATAAGTAGGTACCTACTTTGTTTAGGTACTTAGGTACAAAGGTACTTTTAAAAAAAGAACTAGGTTCAGATAGAGGTACTTTCTATAATAAGTATCCCAGTAGGTATTTAGGTACAAAGAAAGTATTTTTACCTAGGTACATCTCAACACTAGGTATTAAAGATTGACAGTTGTATTACGACAATTCACAAACTGATGTATTTGGACTTTCAAGAAAAGCTACCGCAGTTCGATATTTTCGGTATTTTTTGTAACAACGTAATAAATCAGTAAAACATTTAAATTATGCATTCATAATTTTTTTTTCACGATTATTTTGCTTCACGACAATCAACTTTGTACGCTCTCTCTTTATTTTTTTAGTCGCGTGAGTATAAACTCTTAAACTCTCACCGAAAACATACCATCCTGGAAAACAACCAATAACAAGTCGCCGTTAAAAATTGTATAACAAACCTGACCTTTGAATCCAACCGCCTCATCGCAATAGAAGGTTGTTACTGCTTTTAAATTGTAATTAAGATTCTTTACATACAGTATTCTGTGTTCTGAGGTTAGGTGTAGTGAAATAGCTTAGTCATGATCGAGGTAAGTAACTCTATTTTTTAGTAATTAAACTTTTTCCGCCATAACCTCAATTTGTAAACATTCAATTTATAAAAAATTGGTATTTGGATGTCTCCAAATTTAAAAACCTCAATTAATACGCTTCCTATTCCAGTTGGACGTTTGCAGTACGGCTAAGGAGCGTGATCTTGGGAAAATAAAAGTTTCCGAAACAGCAACAGTGAAAGACATTAAGTGCGAAATAGCCAAAAAGCACAAGAATTTAAATGTTGATCGTCAGTCAATCCGTACTGCACTTAAGGGTAAAGATACAAAAGACAGCACTTCAGTTTCAAGTTTAAAACTTCAAAATGGGTCAAAAATCTATGTCAAAGACTTGGGGCCACAGATCTCCTGGCGTCTTGTTTTCTTGTGCGAATATTTAGGCCCCCTTCTTGTATATTTAATTTTTACATACCGCCCGTGGTTAATCTATGGTAAGCAGAATGAAACATGGACTTTCTCCACTACAGCAACGTAAGTTTTATGCACACCAAATATTATTTTTATATTAATGTATTCAATGTAATTTTTAAATTATAGATTGTGTTATCATGTGCCCCACAGTTTATTTTAATTTGTATTCATATAATAGTCCATTTTAATTCCCAGAATTTATTGACCTGTAAGATATAATGAGCAATTAAATGAAAATGAGAAAACTGGTTTAATTTAGTAATGCATTATTTATCAGTAATCACCATTCACATTAACCTTTGTATATGAATATACAAATTTGGAGGTCATTTGTACATAATTGCTGCGTATACTACCAGAAAATATAGGGAAATGTTTTTAAAAACACATCTGCATGTTAATTTAAAGTTTAATTTACTGTTGCCTATTAGTACACAGTTTTATGTGTTTTTAGAGTCTTATGCACATTTATGGTTTAAAATTTTAATATAATTTAACTTTTACAGCATTGCAGCTACCTGTTGGACTTTCCACTATGCCAAACGTCTCCTAGAAACCATTTTTGTGCATCGCTTCTCGCACTCGACTATGCCATTCTTTAATTTGTTTAAGAACTGTGGATATTACTGGGGATTTACAGCATACGTGGCTTATCACACTAACCATCCCCTCTTCACTCCACCATCGCTGCTCTCTCTTGTTTTTGGACTTACTCTGTTTGTTGTAAGTTGAAATTTTTAATCCTACAAAGTTTGGCAATTTTTGATTGTATGAATGCTATTTCAATTTTTAATGATGTTTTTCATTAGAATGGAAATATAAGTAACATGATTTAAAAATATCATAAATTTATTAAAAGTGTGTTTATAAGTGCACATCTAGGATATTTTAGTTACTCTTAGAAAATATCTTAGAGGTATATTTAAATAACTAATGATATCTTACATATTATAAAATAAATATTTAATTTTAAAATACGGCTTAGGCTATTATAACACGACACAGAATTTGGTACAATATTCTGTTCAAAATTTTGTCACAAAATTCTGTAAAACATGTATGACACAGACCAGAATTTTGTACACAATTCTATCTGTGAGCATGTCCAAATAGGTGCAAAATTGACAGCTATCAGAAAACTGTCAAAATTATCATGTGACTATGGATAATGTAGAATTCTCTCAAGGTTTCATAATAATCCACAGATCTTGTTATTTTGTTGGCGTCCTGTATTGTAGGAGTATTATTTTTCTGTGTTTCTGGATACGTTTTGTGGTGTTTATAAGTTATATTAAATGTGGGCAGGGTTAGCGTCGCCTGGCTGGCGTAAGCACATGGTAAAACATTAACCTCTCTGCCCTCTGTGGTCATTGATGAACACTAAAATTTCCTCATTTGCGCATCGATACAGCGCGGATCTGAACAAAATTATGCAGATTTTAGAGCATGTAATTTTGCACACAGAATTCATTATACAGGACACAGAATTTTGTAAATTTGTGGCGTTATTATTATTATTATTATATACGCTTACAACTTAGGCCTTTAGGCCCTTAGCTTTTATTTCCTTTTCCCTTATATCTTCCATTATTGCCTCTCCCCATGTCTTCCTCCGTCTACCTCGTTTCTTCACTCCCTCAGGCTTCTTCCATGCGATGCTTTTTACCACCCTCGTATTGCCCATCCTTTTTAAATGTCCCAACCATTGTAATCTGCGTGTTTATACGTTTTCTGTAATTGGTGTTTCTTTATATATTACGTATAGTTCAGCATTTGTTCTTCTTTCCCATCCCTCTTCCGTCTTTTTACCGCCTAGTATTCGCCTTAGTATTCGTCTCTCCCACACTTCTATTTTATATTGGTTGTCTTCTACAAGACAATACTTTCCAAATACACATTTTAAAATACAATTTTTATTTTGTAATATTTACAGTATTGTAGGTTGTTTACAGACATATATGTGGAAGTACTTGTAAATAGTGTAATTAAAATGATCTTACACATATTAAGTTTATAGTGCATAGCAATGTTGGGCCCTTGGCAATACCGATTGTAATAAAATTAATGAATATGTTGCAGAATATAGAGATAAATAATACAAATTCAGGAGGTGCAAATATTAAGAGCTTTAAAGGTTATCAAATTATGAGCATTTTCCCTTCAAATGTGCAGTTTTTACTTTAAATAAATAAATACGTTGTCTGCTAATTATTTAAAACATGATTTGTATTTTACTTTAAAGTATATGACATGTGCTTTCATTCAGTATATAACTTGCCTAGTTTCTAGATATTCATGTAAAATCCGTCTTCTTTCTTTCTTCTTTATTAGCCCGCAACATACCATTGTCGGGCAAGGGCCTCCCCCATAAGGGGGGTTATTGATCTACTTCATCGGAAATGTTTTCGTTATTTCTCAAAAATCAGTATACTTAGTTAATATTGTTTAAAAAAATTATATGTAATTCTTCACAATTAGTTTTATCTTAAAATGTCAGTAAATTGATTTTTTTTTGATAGTGCGCTGCTTATCCAGCCAAAAAATAATAAATTTATCTGAAATCCTAATAAAAGTATTTTCTAAGAGATATTTTTGAATAGGTAATAGTATCTTACAGATATTTTTAAAATGAACAACATTCAGGGTTCCCAAAAGTGGAAAAAGTCTTAGGTGATCATAAAAAGTATTAAAATCCGGTTTTGTAGTACTTTGGTAGCTTATATGTGAGGAAAACTACCACGTATATGCAATAATTTGTTTACAACAAATAGCAACAATTTTCAGATAATAAAATGACGAGAGAAAATAACAATAATAACCGCACGCTCACTGCTGCTGTACTGGAATGGTTTTGCTTACCTTCCCACGCTGTCTTATAAGGGTAAAATTATTTACTTCAGCAGCATGGGAAAGTACACGTCAACATCCTCTCTGGGAATTTCGGAGGGTAGCTTGCGTCGCTACAGTACATTATGTTCTATTCAAATGTATAAATTCTTTTCGTGAAGCCTATTCAAAGGTTTGATGATAATATGATATACGGGGAATTTTTCTTTTTAGTATACATTGCCTATGTATACTTTTAAAAAGAACGCGTCAATTACGCCTAATGTGTAGGCAACCAACTATACAGACAACTGAAGCATGCTGTGACGAAAACAATCAAATTAATTCAATGTTAAAAAATAAAATTAGTCTTTATTTAGTGTCTTCTTGCGTTTTTTATACAACAATGTACAGTAAAGACGAAAATTCTAAGTGGTATCAGAATGGTAATAGCTTAAGAACTGTGAGAGATTTATTTTCAGTAAAATATCCAGAAAGACCTATTCCTTGTATTCGAACCATACAAACAATTGTTAGAAAATTTAAATAAGAGGGATGTGTAATAAATTCCCATAAAATAAGAACTAAAAGTAATCACGTTTTAACCGAAGAAATGAAATTAAATATTTTATACTACGTTCAAGAAATCATAATTAATAGTTATAACAAAAACTAATAATTAAAAAAAGTTTGCGATGGCCGGGAATTGAACTCGGATCAACTGCTTGGAAGGCAGCTATGCTGACCATTACCCACTTTGCCGTTGATGAATTTATTTTGTACAAAAGAAATATAATGTTGACGGACCTTACGGAAACATGACCCTGTCAATTTTTGTATTTAACAAAAAAGTCATCATCTGTGTCCTATATACAGGGTGAAATACATATTTAATATAAACACTGCATCAACATAACCTTCATACTCAAATAATTCACAACTATAGTGACGTTGCCTTCTGATTTTTAGTTGTCGGTATAGTTGGTTGCCTACACAATAGGCGAAATTGACGCGTTCTTTTTAAAAGTATACATAGGCAATGTATACTAAAAAGAAAAATTCCCTGTATAATAATATGATAATATCTACTGTTTATACTTAATAGATATTTAATTACTTTTGTAGAGTGACTGAAGACATTTCAACTAAGTTTTCAGAAAGAAAAGAGAAAACAGATAGTTTTATTTTATTAATTTGTATTAGTTTCCAAAAATTTTAAATTTCAGTCATTGTTTAATTTTATGTATTTATATTTTTTGAGTTGCCCTTTCTACTATTAATTATTTATCAATTTTTAAATTATTTTTCAATTCGGAAAAAAAATTGCTGCTTACTAAATATTAAAGTATGTGCCAAATGTGTTAATTTTATTACGTAAAACTTTTTAGGACAACCGGTATTTTCATTATTGAACTTATTTATTTTAACATAATAGCAGCAATATATTCCATAAATTCGTGAAAATAGAGCACATAAAACAGTAGGAACATTTATTTAATAAATTATAACTAAAACACTAGTATGTTGTATTGGAATCCCTGAACATTGTATTTATTTTTAAATAACTGAGTTTAATTTATCTTGAAAACGTTTTAAATGTTTATAAATATCTAATGAAAATGTAAAAAAACATGATGGCATATGATAGTTCGAATTGAATCTCTCCGAGATATTTTTAAATCATGTCATTATAATGGAAAATACATCAATGGAAAACTAAATGGTGTTCCCTAAGGCTGTCCCACTTAAATTACATTTGCTTTTTAGGTTTCTGAGTTGGGTAATTTAAGCATCCATCTTCTTCTGCGTGACCTACGTCCACCAGGCACAAAGGTTCGCAAGATGCCAGTGCCCAATGGCAATGCTCTAACTAACCTTTACAACTTCGTGTCTTGTCCCAATTACACTTATGAAGTTGGAGCATGGTTGGGTTTCAGCATTATGACCAGCTGCATTCCTGGTAAAAGCTTTATATTTGCCTGTGTGATAGGATATTAATGTACATTTATTTTCACCTTCCAGCTCTAATTTTTGCCGTAGCTGGCATGGCGCAAATGACAATTTGGGCACTTGGAAAGCACAGGGCCTACAAAAAGGAATTCCCGAATTATCCCAAGAAGCGTACAGCTATTATTCCATTTATTTTGTAACCTCTAAATGTTGTTTTTGTTTTTAGTAATAAGTTGTTTTTATTTTCTAGTTACTTACAATGGGTTATTTAAAAGAAGCATAATTTAAAGGTTTAAAGACTGAAGGTAAGTTATTATGCTTTTAAGGTAAATGTTCCATGTTCTGAACATTATAAGCGTATCTCGCCAAACGACTAATAAATTGGTTGAAACTGTTGAACTCATTTCATGACAGCCATTGATTTTGTTTTCATTGTCATATGTCATCCACGGAAACTGCTGTTAACATGACATTTCACTTCTATAAACAGTAGTTATTACAAATTTCACGAGTTCTTAAAAATAAAAAAATTCTGAACAGAATTTTCAATAACCTTGAAGATATAATCTAACTTCTACGATACTTCTTATTATAGTTTAAAAAGGCTAATTTAGTTGAAGTTCACAAAGTTAAATTTTAACTGCCTAAAATACTTAAATATATTTGATTTAATAGTTTTGTGTTGTCATAAGGCTTGAGAAATAAGGAAGTAATATTGAATACACCACTTAAATATGAAGTGATATTGTAGAGGTTTATGTTTTCCGGCAAATCTGTGTGAAATGATTGATTAATAGTATATTTGACCGGTAATGTAATGATTTGACTTAAAATACCTTCTTGAATTAAGTCATCGACTGTAACAGCCTATTGATTGTAAGCACCGCACATATTCTTTCTTGTCATTCCATATTTATTGCATTGATACCTTATGTTAAATGGGTATTTATCATTTAAATTTCAAGTTTTGTTGATTAAAAATGTGGTTACTTGTTGTATTCTTGGTGTTTGATTAAAGTTTTTATACTACAAACTTGTAGTGTTATTGTAATAAGTATGTAAACAGTAAACAAACTGTTCCTACCTGATAGTCCTGCTTTACTTTTACAATTTTACCTTGCAGAGAGATTTTTCAGTTTAGACTAATTGCTCTTCATTTTATTTTATTTTAATGAAAAAAATTATGTTTTGTTTCTTCAACATAACATGGTTCAGTACGTAGGAAGATGTACCATATTTTAATTTATAAAATGTGTCTATTTTTGATGAGTAAGTTTTTGCATTTAGAAAAATTTTCCTTTAACCCAGATATGCCTGAAAAAATTTTTCCTTGGTTTTTTCTTGAATTTTGAGTATGTTTCAACTAAAGACATCAGTTGCAAAGCCTAATGTTCACTTTTTATTTAAACGGCCTCTTTGTACCAAAAAAATTGTGTTCGTTTAAACGAACAGTAGGCATATAGCGATTAAAATTCATAACACTTTTGGGTAAGTTTTATTTAATATAAACTGGACAAATATAGTGAAAATATGTACAAAGTTAAATAACATTCATTCATCTTCTCAAATAGGGGTCTAACTTTAGCAAATCGGTTGTTTCGATCTAGATCATCATTATCGCAGCAGTGGATGTTGGTCATAATATGTTCAAATGGGTCTCGGCTAATCGCATTTGAAACAGCATTGTTGTGTGAATCCTTGGAATTTTCCCATATCATTCTTCTTCTACTAACCGTGCAATATCCACTTACTAACAACACTCCCAAAAAACAGTTCATTTCTTCAGTTGTTATGTTTCCTATTTCGCTTCGAAGCGTACAAGTTGGTAAATCGAACCAACATTTCTAAAATTTCTTCATCAAAAAATTTTGAAAACAACTTGACTGGTGAATGTTGATTAGCAACGGTAAGAGCATGTAGCCACACAATATTGAAATGTTGTGTGCTAAGATCAGATTTCTCCCATTGGTATGATTTCATGATTACCTTTCTTGATTTAGATTTTGCATAATGTGATAGCGGTAATTCATCACTTTCATCCCATTCTTCTTCACCTCCTTCATTCTCTTCTGAAAACCCTGTATTTTCGTTTTCTTCATTGTTAAAAATTTCTGCTTCCGCTAATAACTGTGAAGCTGGCAAATTGTTTATAGCCAATTCTTGCTCATCCCCTGAATTCTCATCTGTAAGATCATCATTGGCATTCGTAGGGGGTAAAATTACAATTGCGACTTCATTGTTAGTCGAGGTACTCAGGGTAGCGTGGATATTCTCCTCTAATTCTGCTAGCAGTTCGTTGAAGATTAAATCTCTGTAAAAATTAATATTTTTTTTATTTTTATTTTTTTCCTTAGTAATAATTTATTGATAAAGTACTATTATTTTAATTGAGATATAATTTTCTAAATTTTTGGTATATTCTAAAATTTGTAACTCTGTGTGCCTACTGTACGTTACAACGTACAGGCAAGTTTAGCGTACGCGGAAAAAATAACCGAAACAAATTATTGATTGACATGTGTGGGAAATCTACCCTCAATATGTGTTTAACACGTCTAATGATTTGCAGCGGGTTTTGAATTAAACAATCAAAATTTTACTTACCCAACTAATTGCAGAACCAATGATGTCGTCATTGCAACTCAACAGCTGAGATAAAAAATTCTTGACATCAACAAAATAGCTCACAACCAAGCTGAAATATTCACAAATCATAGAAAGAACCTTTCTTCAAATAACTAAGCTTGCAGCATCCATCTACATGCTAAAGTAAACGAAGAAAAAATTTTATAGTAGGGATCTGTATACTGTCCGTTTAGCCGTACAGTAGGCATATCTGGGTTAATTTCAAATTGGCCTTTACTAGCAGATTTAATTTTCAGTAAACTTAATAGTTTGATTTTTTTTTCGGACTCTAATATTTGAGTTACAGAAACATTGTAACTTCCTCCACTCATTTGCCTGTATTGGCCAAACCTTCCTTCAAGAGGGTCTGTTTGAAATTTTCCCAACAGTACATATTGAAAATTTAGTTTTGTTAATAAATATTTACATATTAAAACTAAAGTTTCACAAGTATGTACTAACGCCTCTTGAGTTTGTTTTGTAAGTTTACCATGTCGCTTATCCACGTTTTCAACTTGTAAATTGTCCCAATTTTTCAACCACGTTATAAATTTTTCTAAAAATATAATATTTTTATCGTCTACTTGTTCTATAGTATCACAATATGGGTCTCTAAGGTGAATACCTTTGTAAGGGCTGTCGCAATTAACGATTTTCCACCAAGAAGATATTGTCTCTAAAAAATGTATAGTTCCATCAGCATTGATTTTTTTAATTCACCCTGAAGCATTCTCAGGGCTGATATGTTTTTTTCATCAAACAATCTGACACATAATGATACATTTTGTCGTTGTATGCCATTAGGATTTAATACTGCAGCATTTAATGCCGGAGCCATCTTAATAACCTGCGACTTTTCAAAAAAATATAAATTGCGCAAATGACAAACTTTAGCTGTTAAATAATTTTAAATTTGTCATTGGCATTTCTTTCATTTGAAGCATTTGCGTCATCGCTTTCGAAGTTTGGTATAAAAAGTGTTTGTTCACAATCTTTTTGGTTTAACCAATTATTTCTCTCACTTTTATACAGGTGAACAGTATCGAATAGCAAAAATATTGGTTTATTATTATGTTCATTTGTTATGAGATGGGTCATTTTTCCACCACATAGAATTTCAAATGCATTTCTGTTTACCTTGTTATTATCCGAGATAAGCGATACAATTTCATAACCTGCGCTTGTAATATCTTTTATGACATTTTTAAGCAATTTAACTAAATATTCGGATGTTAGATTTTGTACTGGAAACAGCCCAATAACATCTCTGTTTTTTGAAAGTGTCGATGCCAACGTGAACGCTTGCACAGTGGTTGCTTTTTTTGATGTGGTATTTCCACTAATCCCTTCTAACTTGCCACCTTTATACTCTATTTCTGGTTTCACATAAATTTCATCAAAGAGTATATTTATAAATTTCTCATTACCAGCTAGCATATTTAATTTAGTAGTTAAATATCTCATGTGGCCTTCGTTTATCCCTGATTGGCCAATAACTTCGCAACAACAAATTTTTTTTAAGTATGACAAGTGAGGTAATTTTAATACATTTGAATTTCTAATAAATTTATATGCTGCAGGAAACGAGTAAAATAAAGTACATGCCCATATTAGCATTGCAGGGCTATATTTCAGCGATTTCCCAGTAGAAAGTATTAATTTCACTTGTTCTATTAGAAAATTTAGTTTTAATATTATTTCCGAATGTAACTGCCTTTCCGACTTACAACAATCTTTTAAAATGGCTATCACCTTATTGAATTTTAAATCTGTTAATTCTTCAGTAGTGCTATCCATGTCGCTTTGTAAAAAGTCTATCAACTGTAGTAAATTGGGCCAAGTATTACACAATTTGTTGTTTTCTAAAATATGTTTGTACATTTCCTTGGGAACGAACAGAGAATTTTTGTGGATTTCGACGGAGAAGTCATTTTTCACTCTAAACGAACTCTTGATTTCAGGGCAGCCATTTTCCAAATTAATTATATTTAGAAAATTAATTGAAGTTACGTTGTCTACAATTGTTAAACAATTTATATTTTTTAATTTAGATTTATATTTGCTTCTCAAATTATCAAGATTTTGTATGTTGTTTCGCTCATCTTGTTTTTGCTTTACATGCTCTAAATTTGGTTGTTTTTTATACTCGCGGATAATTGGATCTGTTCGGGATGGTCCTGCACTAGTTGTCATATACGATGGTTGGTTCAAAAAAATAGTGGGATATGCTTCTTTTTTAAATGTGATTTTTTTCCTGGGTATACTAGTAAATGTTCCGTCTGGTTTAACATATTTATCGTCCCTATTTACAAACTTTTCATCAAAATGCTTGATACAAACTACGGAACGATCACTTGGTTGCCACAAATCTCGGTGAATTTGTTTTATCCATTTTTTTTTCAATTCTTCATCTTTGGGAAATTTAAAAGCACTTACATTTCCGCTGCTCCCATAATTACTTGTGCAACCCGGAACACAGCACGATGTTGGCATTCTGTTTGATTTAAGAAGAAAACTCGGTTACTAACTTAATGTGTATGTCTTAGAAATACCTACTTACTTTAATTTGTCTGGCCAAGTAACGTGTTCATATAACGTAATTTTGCACGACACAATTTCACACAGTTTGGGCAAAATAGCACACAAAAATTATTATTAAGTAGGTAATAGCAATAGCAGTGAATACTAGCAGACATTCCACCGCACAGGCGTAGGGCGCTTTCCCCTCTACTTTCCAAACTTTTTACGGCCATGAGCCGGCCCGTCATTCTAGGTGGTCCTGGTACTATGCAATAACTGTACCGTGTACGACGCTGTTCTCTTTCTGTTGAGCCTAGTAAAGTAATACACAATTTATTGACAAAAAAGCATTTATTTATAATTTTTCAACGTATTCCCCTCCACAGTCAACACATTTTTGCAACCATGAAAACCAATCTACAAAACATTTTCTTTAATCTTCCCGCGATATGTTATTTATTTCTTTTCTAAATGCTTCAACCGCTTCTTCGGCCGATGTAAAACGTAAAAACCGCAACTTATTTACTTTACATGAGGAAATAAAAAGAAATCATTAGGTGCTAGGTCTGGACCATACCGCGAATGACCCATTATTTCAATGTTTTAGGCATTCAAATGCTCAGTCGTTCGAGGGGCAGTGTGGGCCCGAACATTATCTTGATGCAAGATGATTCCTGCTGTTGAACATTTTTCGCGAACATTTTGGAGAACTTGAGGCAAACAAACTGTAGTGTACCATTCAGCATTAACAGTACGACGATCCTGCAATGCTATAGTAGAAACATGTCCAGTAATTCAAAAAAACCATTTTTTTGTTTAGGCTTTTTTCACGAACAACTTTTCTTGGAGCTGATTCGCTCTCAAAGATCCAAACTGCCGACTGTAGCTTTCTGTCGGGATCATAGCAGTATACCCACGCTTCATCACCTGTAATGATGTTGTACGCGAAATGAGACGATCCATTGTCAAAGCGATCCAGTGTAGATCTGCACCATGCCACACGATTTCCTTTTTGAACTCGGGTCAAATTGTAGGTAATGCAACCGGCACAAAGCTTAGGTACCATGAAATGTTTATGTAAAATGGTGTCAGTTGCGTTCACACCAATCTTTAAAGTCGACCACGTCGAAATTCATTGTACCGCCACTTTACGGTAACTAAGGAACACAACGTGTCACCAAACACTAGATTGATTTCCTCAAAACATTCTTTACGGCTTAAGCCATGCGTGAAATTGTAAAAAATCTCAGCTCGATAATACTCTAGATTTCTTGGGGAAAGGATTATTTTAAAATTACGTATTTTAAAAACCTTCAAGTATATTTTACAACTTTCACTATATTAAACCTGTAACCAACTGCGTTAAAATGCCAAGCAAATTTTTTTCGAAATATCACTACCTGCTAGATAGGCTCAGCGGAAAGAGAGCATCCTTCGTATAACAACTAGTTTGTTGGTCTTGATGAAATTAGAAAAACAATTTGTTTTTTTTTTTATTTGCAGCGAATCTCCTGCTATTTATTTCTAATTTTGCATGTTCTTTTAGGCAGCTATATTAATTTCCTAAACATTTTCTCCCTAAAAACTCATTCGCAGCGTTTCTGGTACAAATCGGCAGTTCTATGTACGTGGTAGATTCACAGGACACTTAGTCATTTTTGCATCAAGTTAATATACTTCTTATAAAATCGAAATAGGTAGGTAGCGCAACACAGTATCATCGTCATTATCGGCAGTCTCTTTGTCCCACTCCTCAGCGCGGGAGACCCACACTTTAATATCAACGACAGAACTTCTCGGGAAAAGTTTTTAACACTAAGATCCCACGGTTGCAAATCGGTTGGAGATATTGTGTGTAGGGGTTTGCAGCACAATAATTTCGGGATCTGCCCTGATATTCTCGGGAATTCCACATTTTGCTAAGAAAGCGAGCGCTCTGCCAACTGTACTACCACCACCCTCAACTCAGCATACATCTTAGTTAAGATTTCGTAGATTGATATTGATATACACCAATATTTCACATTCCCAAGTTAGAAGTTCGTTAAGAATGTAATCGACAGAAACGACATAAATGTTAATGGCAGAAGAAATTTTCTTGCTTAAATATTACAACATTAATTTTTATAGCAGCGGCATATGTTGGTACTATACCCTTGAGGCCGTCCTCTTAATGTTTATAATAGGCAATCCTGTGGAAATTAATTAAATACTATAGGAGTCAATTTCAAATTTTAGTATTTCGTCATTTCTCTTTTAT
>JABXWE010031577.1:0-19376 GCA_014611495.1 Limonius californicus | reverse complement strand
AAATAACAAAAAATAGGTAAAATACCCTGTTCTATTGGATTTCTCTACACATTTCGAAATAACTTAATCATAACATTCAAAAGTCTATAGCAATTCAGGATAGTGGGCTGAAATATGCATATAGATTTTTATTTTTCGTGGTAATCGTTTATATAGAAGTCATCTGCAGTAAAACCATGGTAAAATAACAAAAAATAAGAAAACTACCCTGTTCTATTGGATTTCTCTACACATTTCGAAATTAGTTAATCATAACATTCAAAAGTCTATAGCAATTCAGGATAGTGTGCTGAAATATGCATACAGATCTTGATTTTTCGTGGTAATCGTTTACATAGATGTCATTTGCAGTAAAACCATGGTAAAATAACAAAAAATAGGAAAAATACCCTGTTCTATTGGATTTCTCTACACATTTCGAAATAACTTAATCATAACATTCAAAAGTCTATAGCAATTCAGGATAGTGTGCTGAAATATGCATACCGATCTTGATTTTTCGTGGTAATCGTTTATATAGAAGTCATTTGTAGTAAAACCATGGTAAAAATATCAAAAAATAGGAAAAATACCCTGTTCTATTGGATTTCTCTACACATTTCGAAATAACTTAATCATAACATTCAAAAGTCTATAGCAATTCAGGATAGTGTGCTGAAATATGCATACAGATCTTGATTTTTCGTGGTAATCGTTTATATAGAAGTCATTTGTAGTAATATCATGGTAAAATAGTAAAAAATAGGATACATACTCCGTTCTATTGGATTGCTCCACACATTTCGAAATTACTTAATCATAACATTCAAATGTATACATATATCGATTCAGTACTAGGGTGCTGAAATATGCTGACAGAACCTGATTTTTTGTGGTAATCGTTTACATAGAAGTCATTTGCAGTAAAACCATCGTATAATAAAACACAATGGGAAAAATGCCTCGTTTTAATGGATTGCTCCGCACATTTCGAAATTACTTAATCATAACATTCATAAGTCTACGTCGATTCAGGACTAGGGCGCTGAAATATGCAGACAGAACCTGATTTTTCGTGGTAATCGTTTATATAGAAGTCATTTGTGGTAATATCATGGTAAAATAACAAAAAATAGGAAAAATACCCCGTTCTATTCAATTTCTTCACACATTTTGAAAGTACTTAATCATAGGATTCAAAAGTCTACACCGATTAAGGACTAGGCTGCTGACATATGCAGACAGATCCTGATTTTTTGTGGTAACCATTTATATAGAAGTCATTTGTAGTAAAACCATGGTAAAATAACAAAAAATGGGAAAAATACCCTGTTCTATTGGATTTCTCTACACATTCCGAAATAACTTAATCATAACATTCAAAAGTCTATAGCAATTCAGGATAGTGTGCTGAAATATGCATACAGATCTTGTTTTTTCGTGGTAATCGTTTATATAGAAGTAATGTGTAGTAAAACCATGGTAAAATAGCAGAAAATAGGAAAGCATTCCTTGTTAATGCATTTCTCCCACAGTTCAAAGTTACTCAATCATAACATTCAAAAGTCGGTATTGATTCATGGTTAGTGGGCTTAAATATGCAGAGAGATCTTGATTTTTCGTGGTAAACATTTATATGAAGTCATTTGTAGTAAAGTCACGGTAAAATAGGAAAAATACCTCGTTCTATTGGATTTTTTAACACATTTCGAAGTTATTTTATCTTAACATTCAAAATTTCGCATCAGTTCAGGACTAGGGTACTGAAATATGCAGACAGATCCTGATTGTTCATGGTAATTGCTTATACAAAGTTATTTCTAATAAAACCATGGTAAAATGGCAAACAAATAGGAGAACATTCCCTTCTGATGTATTTCTCCACACGTTTCATAACATTCAAAAGTCGGTATTGATTTACGGTTAGTGGGCTTAAATATGCAGACAGATTCTGGTTTTTTATGGTAATCGTTTATATACAAGTCATTTGTAGTAAAACCTTGGTAAAATAACAAACAATAGGAAAAGTACCCCTTTCTATTGGATTTCGTCACATATTTCGGAATTACTTAATCATAACATTCGAAAGACTATATCGATTCAGGACTAGGGTGCTGAAATATTCAGACAGATCCTGATTTTTCGTGGTAATTGTTTATATAGAAGTCATTTGTAGTAATATCATGGAAAAATACCAAAACAATAGGAAAATTTTCCTTCTAATATACTTCTCTACACCTTTCAAAATTACTTAATCATAACATTCAATAGTCGGTATTGATTCACGGTTAGTGGGTTTAAATATGCAGACAGATCCTGGTTTTTTATGGTAATCGTTTGTATACAAGTCATTTGTAGTAAAACCATGGTAAAATAGCTAACAATAGGAAAAATACCCCTTTCTATTGGATTTCTTCACACATTTCGAAAATACTTAATCATAACATTCGAAAGGCTATATCGATTGAGGACTAGGGTGCTGAAATATGCAGACAGATTCTGATTTTTCGTGGTAATTGTTTATATAGAAGTCATTTTTAGTAATATCATGGTAAAATACCAAAAAAATAGGAAAACCTTCCTTCTAATATACTCCTCCACACATATCAAAATTATTTAATCATAACATTCAAAAGTCGGTATTGATTCACTGTTAGTAGGCTTAAATATGCAGACAGATGCTGATTTTTCGAGGTAATCGGTTATATAGAAGTCATTTGTAGTAAACCATGGTAAAATAGCAAAAAATAGGCAAACCATCCATTTCTATTGGATTTCGCCGCACCTTTTGAAATTAATTCATCACGACATTCAAAACTCTAATTCGGTTCATGATTAGGGTGATTAATTATGCCTTCAGATCCTTATTTTTCCTAGTAATCGTTTATACAGAAAAGATCTATAAGAACAGACTAATTTCCGCTTCATAGGAATTAAAATTCGATTTTAATTGCCGTTTGCATGCTAATAACAGTTTTGGCTATTTTGATTTTAAAGATTGATTTATGGCGAGATCAATTTCGAAGTTTCCCTTTGTAGGCTAGATTTGCCGATCATGAACAATTCTCGAAAATGTTGACCCTGAAGTCGTACATGTTATTTTGGTTCTGGAACTGTTTCATCACATTTCGTAATGTGGTGCAATCTTATTGGGGAATCCAGGTTCCCGTTGCGTTGAGTTCTTCAGTCAGTCTTCCAGCTTCGCTGACTCCGGCCGCTCGAGTCCATATACGGGGGCCGTTACGAAATTAAGAAGTCAGTCTTCCATCTTCGTTGACTCCGGACTTCCGAAATTCCATCTACGGGGGGCCGTAAATAAGTCGAGTGCTGCAGGGGCGGCTTGGCTTTTCGATGGGTGTCCATCATGTGTGATTTTCGTTTCGCTGTTTTACTGTGGGGTGAACAGAACAGAACTATCGACAAGTGCCGTATTTAGGAACACACTGGATTGTATCCCTGGAAAGGCAATTTATTGTAAAATTGCCGATCGCCTTTGGCGGATTAATATCGAGCTCAGTTCCTGTCCCTCTGGTAGTACCGTCGGTGCGATGAACGCATCGAAGTTTTGGCCCTTGATGTTGACTCCATTCCATCCGGTCTTCAGGGGCGTGCCTGAGGATCTTCCCACATCTTGTTAACGAAATTGTGCCTATCTCGCTCTAATCCATTCATCGGAAGCTAAGATAAAGAACTATTTTTTTGTGTGTTGTGAAAAGAAACCTTTTACGCGCTAACTTGCAAAATTCAACGTAATTGAACCTATTCTTTCTTCAGTCGCCGATTGTCTTTGTACTACAAAGTGTAAAGAGTAATTTTTATATATACTGCGTTTTTCCTGTAAGCTCCGGCGTCACTGGCCACGTAGGTGTTTGGAAAATGTAAATGAGGTACGCCAGCGGCGGCGAGTGTTTTTTTCTTGGACGTTCAAATTAATCGCTTGTATTATAGAACTATAAAAACGCCATTTGCCGACATTTTTGAATCGTCATTTCCAATAATCTAATTATGTGTTTTAAAATTTACTGTCTCTTTTATTATTGTGCATTCTGTATTTGTGTGTGCATGAATTTTGCAAGCTTTATAAACAGGATGGAGGCACAATAAAGGCGAGTCCGATTCCCGTAAGCTGCTGGCCTCTCGACCTTCCACGAGGACCTACAATCAGCTGTATTTGGAAGGAGGCGCCCACTAATTTTGCCCCATTCTGTAAACAACTAGGAAGATTTCCTCTTTGTAAGAGATTTTCGTGAGCTAAGCTGTAGGCCTTTTCCACCTATCCGGTTACGGGTCGACGAAACAGCTCGTTTGGCCCGTAACATATCAAAGTATAGTTCAGTTGCTGCTATTACTTTTCATAAGTGAATGCATAACTTAACATCCCCAGGTATTACGATTTGCCTGTGCGTTTCTTAAAGGCAACGCACATAGGTGAAGGTTTGCGTTGTATGATAAACCTAAATGAATTTTTTATAAGTTCATTCAAATTGTTGGTGTTATATAGGTTCGCTGAAGGAATCTCGCTATCATTCCATACCAGTTTTTGGCCTACATATTTAAAAATAGGTTCAATAGTAAGTCTAAATAAGGAATCCGTATAAATCCGTATACATTTATTATTCTAAATTTAGGTAACAAGGATGCATAACTTGCATACTTTTACTGTAAAGACAGCAGTAAAATCCAAAATTTTTGAAAATTCCTGAAAGCTCTCAGATACAGGATCTGTCAGTGAATCTTCCAGCCCTTTTATTAATTTACAACAATTTTTCGAAATCTCTGTATCCACTTTCGAGCGAAATTGAGTTGAAAATTTTTTGCCAATACGCTTGTGCTTGCGTATTTCAGAACATTAAAAAGAAACAACGTAGGTTGTAGCCCACGGGTTTAGTTTCTTTAAATTATTTATTTAGCATTAGTAGCAAGGATTGCTACATTATTTAATTAAACTTTAAAATTTCTCTAAACATTTCGGTAATTAATATTACTACATTCGAGATGGATAATTTAATATATAGTTCTAAATTTGAACCTACAGTACGTTTAGATAAACATTGAAAAAAGAAGATGGGATTAAATTAATCTCCAATTACAGTTTTAGCGTCAATAGATCGAAATTGCATTTCCTGTAAAACTTGTTTGGAAAAATTGATTATTCTGAGTCATTTATCCAAGTTACCTTGGCACCTAATTTTGCTACACTGCGGTTTACCTTACTCTAAATAGATTAATTTTTAACCGTCTCGCTGACGAATAGCAAGGTCAGTTTGTGTATTTAAAATTCGAAGAACGTGATTAATATGAATGCAACTACAAGAATTTTATTTTTGGTTTTGCATATTACAACGTCTAGAAAGGCAGAAAAAGTCTACGGGCTGCTAACATTATCCGCCAAAGTTGGGGCTTCCGGTGTTCTCAGAATTCCCATAATTGGGGGTATATTCAACAGAAAGGATAGGTTTCAAAAGGCGAACTTGAACGAACCACTTGCGATGTTTTTGAGTAGAACTACACAGGTTTAACAACCAATGTGACACTTTTAAGTGACGAATTACTCGATTTCCAGCGATGACTCGGGAACAAGACTTCCTGAGTTTTTGTTTTATGAGGAATGTGAAATATTTTTGAAAATGAGTACCAACAGGGCTTTCATATGCCGCTGGGGCGCCTTAGTACAAAATTTCGTGAACACCTCCATCCATATAAAAACGTATTAACAATAAGTTAGTAGGAGGTATGTTTATTAAATGACTGAGTTACGAGAGGGCACTGATGTCTAGATAGCCTGGAAAGTTTCTACTGAAGAGAAGTGAATATGGTTGCTATGGCTATAACTATGATGTATTATAAATAAGTTGTCACAGTTTGACATCCATAAGTTGAACGGTGATCAAACTGTGAATGTTTGAAAACAGCATGTCTGAGAAAAAGATAGAATTTGAAAAAATCGAGTTTCGGTCAGTTAGTTAGTATTTCTTTTTGGAGGGGTTATCGGGCAAAGAAATTTTTGCTGATATGATAGAAACGTTAGGTGATCAGTGTCCTGCATACACCACTATTAAAAACTGGGTTGCGGAATATAAAAGAGGAAGATCAGATGTGAAAGATGAGCACCGCCCTGGAAGACCAATTTCTATGACAACTCCGGAAAATATTGATTCTGTCCATGACATAATTTTAGAAAATCGACGTATTGGGATTAAGAATATTGCAGAAGCATTGCACATTTTCTATGAACGTGTGTGTCACATCATTCATCACGACTTGGGTATGAGAAAGCTTTCGAAATGGATTCCAAGATGCTTGAACGTTGATCAGAAGCGCGTTCGTCAAAGGAAATCTGCCGCCGTTTTGCAGAAGATTCCTCAATCTTTTTGGATCGGCTTGTTACTATAGACGAAATGTGGATCCATCACTATGACCCAGAGACTAAAGAGCAATCCAAATAGTTGAAGCATGTTGGTTCTCCACGACACAAAAAATTCCGTGTTCAAAGATCGGCTGGTAAGGTTCTTGCATCAGTTTTCTGGGACAAAGATGGGATAAATCTGATAGATTATTTGGAACGGGGTAGAACTATCACGGGAGAATATTATACTGAGTTGCTAACTAAATTACTTAAGAAAACTGTGGAAAAAATCCGCGGAAAACTTGCCAGAGGTGTGCTCTTTTTGCAAAACAACACTCCTGCTCACAAGTCGTTGATTGCACTGCAAAAAATTGATGAAATTGGTTTTGAATTTGTAGACCACCCGCCCTATTCTCCGGATTTAGCACCGTCAGACTATTATTTGTTCCCAAAACTCAAAAAACATTTGAAAGGTAAAAGATTTTCGACAAATGACGAAGCAATATGTGCTGTTGAGGAGTGGTTTGCAGACCAAGACAAAGATTTTAAAAATAGCTTAGAATTACTTTATAAACGTTCTGCTAAATGTATAAGTCTTAAAGGAGATTATGTTGAATAAATAAAATTTTATTTTGAAATATTGTGGCGTTTTATATGGTAGGCTAAGTACTTATCAATATCCCCTCGTATGATCAGTGGACAGGGCCGTATCCAGGGAGGGACTGGCCAGAGCTAAGCCCTGGTAAAACAGCTGACGCCCTAATAAAAAAATCATGTTAGACTCTACAAAATATTTCATAATTGACGAAGATTGTAGTCTTCTTAATCTAAACAGTTACCTTTTTTATAACAGTAGGTGTCTAAATATACCAAAAGGGTTATGTCACCTTTTTGATATTTGATTTCGTTTATTTTATGATTAGAACCAATCTTTATTCTATTGGTTTAGTATTAAAATTTTAAAATTCACGGTTTGTATTTCCTGTCGTATGAATGCAGGTATAATAAACAGAGTTTGGATAACTATACTATACATATGCTATGCTAACAAACAAACATTGATATATAGTTCTTACGGTGAGCATTTTTCAGTTTCGGATTAGCACTTTAGTTGCACACCACAAACTGACCGCATTTCTCTCTTTGTTAGTTGCTTGCAGATTCATATTTCCGACAAAGACGTATGTCGTAGTGACATCTGCGAACGAAACACCACCAACACTGTACTGTGGCGTATTCTATCGGCTGACGCGTCTAGTAGAAAGAAACAGAGACACTTGAAGAATGTCGTGCTGATACAGCCAAACGTCACTACTTAAATTTGTTTGCAGCAGTATTTAAAATGTTTTGGAGGATTATAAGTCAATATTTTATTTTCGGAAGTTACCTATAAAAGTTTTTATTTACCATGTTGTTTATTGCTGAAATTTATTTTATACACTTTGGGAATCTTTGTTTTTGCTAGGAAATAGTTACGTAGATATCCCGGTTTGTTTTGGTTTGTGGAAATTGGTATTCAGAGGTTGAAGATAAAATAATAGCATTTTTGTTATACAGCCATTAAAAGGTAATTACAGTTACTGGAATATATTCTTGAAAATACGATTCTACTTAGCCAGTTCAACATTAGATGTTAGTTGGTGTTTAACTATTCTAAAGAAAACGATGTTAGAAATGTCCGGAAATTTTTTGAATGCGCAGGATGAACAATTTGTGGTAAATCTATTTGACTATTTTAAGCCTGAAAAACACAATTTTGGCCCATTACGCAACGTTGTGGCGGTTCGGGAAGGAGTTGCAGATGCATTAAAAATAAGTTTACCCACCATACGGAAAATCATGCAGCAAATGAGAGACAACCTTCTATTAATAAAAAAAGTGCACAGCTCCAGAAAAAAGTTAAAAAATGAAGATATTTCCGAAACATTAAAAATGACAGTTAGAGATGTAGTGTACAGAATATACGATGAAAAAATTATTGTATATTTTACTCATACTGTTTACGCCTGTTTTACCATTTACCATTTTCAAGAATACATTCCAGTAACTGTAATTACCTTTTAATGGCTGTATAACAAAAATGCTATTAACTTATCTTCAACCTCTTAATACCAATTTCCACAAACCAAAACAATCCGGGATATCTACATAACTATATCCTAGCAAAAATAAAGGTCCCCAACGTGTATACAATAAATTTCAGCAATAAACAACATGGTAACTTCCGAATAAAATATTGACATATAATCATCTAAAACATTTTAAATACAGCTGGAAACAGATTTAAGTAGTGACGTTTGGCTGCGTCAGCGCGACATTCCTCAAGTATCTCTGTTTCTTTCTACTAAACGCGGCAGCCGATAGAATACGCCACACGTACAGTGTTGGTGCTGTTTCGTTCGCAGATGTCACTACGACATACGTCTTTGTCGGAAATATGAATCTGCAAGCAACTAACAAAGACAGAAATGCGTTCAGTTTGTGGTATGTAAATAAAGCTCTAATCCGAAACTGAAAAATGTTCATCTTAAGAACTATACCTACCCCTATTACAGTCAAAAATATCAAATTTTAGACCTGACAAGAAACAAATTAGCGCTGCTTAATATTTAGTCTTGGCTGCGGCCTTGTCAGTGGATATATAGGGTGTCCCATGACGTGAGGTCATTACTTCACTTACGTGTAGGAGAGGTGAAAAGAAGTCGAAACTAAAGAGTGGTCATTTTCTCTAAATCGACTATTAAAGAAGTTATGACTTATTTTAGTTAAATGCTCACGCAGTCGAAACAATAAATGATATTAACTGGTATTTGATATAAACTGTGTACGTTACTATCGAAATGGTATTATTTACTTGCATGTCAAACAGTAAAGCACCTTAAAGTTGATTTCTCTGCTTGCGTTTATTGACAGTGTTGATAATGTTTACTTTTACAACGCGAGAGTACGCCGACATCCATTAAATGTACGGTTTTTGTGATGGATATTCAGTAGCAGCTGCTCGAGAATATGGATTGAGACTTCCAAATCGGCGACTACCAGACCGACGAGTTTTCCTACGAGTGCACAACCACCTACGTGAACACGGAACTTTCCCGAAACCGTCGACTGAGCGTCCAATACAGCAAGTACTAGACAATGAGGACAACTTACTGCGAGAAATTAATAAGAATCTCAGCACCTCTGTTCGTCGTGTACCTGCACAAGTTAATGTACCTCAAATGCGAGTTTGGAGAACATTAAAACGTCATGATTTATATCCATTTCATATCCAGCCTATTCAAGCCCTCTACCTACAGATTTCGTTAGTCGTATGGAATTTTGCCGCTGGATCAATCAAAATCGAAACCTACGTCATAAGAATTTTATTCACGGATGGAGCAACATTTACAAGGAATGGATTAACGAACAGAAAGAACAGTCACTCTTGGGATGTAGAGAATCCACACGACTTATCCGGTTGTATTGAACTCTCATTTATTCTGCACTGTTATAGATCTTTGGTTTGTATAAATTTATTTCTTTTTAATTTATTGTTTTGTTGGATGTAATGAATTTCGGATATAATGGACTGTTTTGGTGGCCAATAGTGGTTCATTATAACCGGAGACTATCATATATTAACAAATATAAGGAAGAGTTAAAAAGGCATAATGTTCTATTTATAGTGTATTTAATGATGAAGGAAGTTGGTTAGTGTTTTATCTAACTCAGGAAGTGTCGATTAATGATTATCAAAATAGTGGTTTGTTTTTTGACGTTTTAATGGATAATGTATCGCAGTAGTTAAGCTTCTACATATGGTAAATATTTTTTGGACTTTGTGGACAGTAATTCGTATATATATTTAAGTAAATAAGTAAACTCTTGTTCCCTTAACCCTACAATAATATTCGTCTAATCGCCTTCGCTTCGCGTACCCTTTTTTGTCCAGTTCCCAACTGCTAATATGTATTGTACGTCTACATTATAGTAAAATAATCAATCTATCAGCATACATGTAACTGTATGTAAACAAGCTGCAATTTTTGATATCTATAACTATTTGGTAAATATAATAAAATATGTTCCTGAAGGCAAAATGCGTGTTTCTAGTAGAACAAAGAGCAACAAACATTTGCCACCGCAGATTTGTGCCACCACATGTGTGATTCGTAACTTGAGATGTGTGTGCAGGAGATGAGATCGTATATTTAACTTCTGACAGTTTTTAACGGAAAGTTCGTTTTAGCGCTGATTTTGAACACATAAATCTGAATACACACCGGACCTAAAAAGTTATTTTTAGTGTTCCAGCACTGCACTAAAATGTGTTTATAGGAACTTGAAAATCGTTTAAGTTAGGTCTATAGACAGAAATCCAATTTAAAATTTAGAAAAGAACATACTATAAGGTTCACAGCAGATTCCAAAAGTAAAATCACTATATTTAATATAAAAGTCATTTCAGTCCTGTAAAATTCTGTAAGTTTACAACTGTTCTATTGGCTGTAATTTCTTATATTTTTGTTTATTGAGTGGATCAATAACTCCGCCTTAATATGGGGGAGGCCCTTGCCCAACAATGGGATGTTGCGGGCTAATAGCAATATAATAATATACAGAATATATCCTATAATAGTACAGTGCGTGGTGTGCTTGCTGAGTTTAATGATTTTGTACACTTCGTTTCATTTGAAATGCACCACCCATTAAAAATAAAGCTACGGGTTTGACACGTTGCTAAAATAATGTTTCATTATTGCGTGACATGATCAGGTTTTCATAAAAAAAGATTAACAATTATAAGAAAACAATAACATCGAAAACAAAATTAATAATGTGTAACATCGCCATGAACAGCAATGCAAGCATTTACTCGTCGTGACATGCTTTCTATCAAGTGGTCTATGTTCTCCTGGGGTATTTCGTTCCATATTATCTCAAGTTGGTGCCTCAGCTCGTCTAAGTTGTTAGGAGCTCTTGGCAATAATCTTAGTCGACGGCCCATCATGTCCCAAAGATGTTCGATCGGCGATAAGTCCGGTGAGCGTGCAGGCCAGGGCAACATTTGCAATTGTGCTTGTTGGATGTACGTTCAGGTAATGTTTACAGTGTGTGGAAGTGCGTTATCCTGTTGGAAAATACCGTTTGGCAACGTCTGCATGAATGGTATTAACACCGGTTCCAGGACATTATGAATATAGCGATGAGCATTAGAAGCATTTGAAGTGCCTGGAACGAACACAAGAGGTACAAATCGCAACCTAAACCATAACTCCTGGTGTTAAAGGTGTATGGCGTCTTTCTACAAACTCTAATTTCATCTTTCTCCTCGATATCGACGTATCTTCCTACGGCCGTCATTTGCCCGCAAACAAAATCTTGTTTCATCACTGAAGACAATGTCGTTTCATTGCTGATTCAAATGCTGCCGCTCTTAACACCAAGCAAGCCTAACAGCCTTGTGATGTGCAGTTAAAGGGAGTCGTTGGAATGGACGGTAGGATCGCAGTCCAAAAGAAGAGATTCTTCTGTAAATTGTTGCCATTGACACGCGATGGTGAAGAGCTCGGTTCCAGTCTACAGCAACATACATTGTTGTTTGAAAGCGGTCTCGTGTAGCCATTCTTCGAAGAAGTCGATCTTCACGAACATTGCTGCTACGTGGAGGTCTACCAGTTGGACGATGTCGCTGAATGCCTTCTTCTGACCAAGTAGACCATATTCGTGCAACTGTAGTGTGGTCCCGATTTACCGTTCTACAAATTTCAGGAAAATAAAGTCCAGTTTCTTTCATGCCGATAATACGACCTCTATCAAAATCGGAAATGTGTTAAAATTACTACGTTGTTTTACTGGAGGCATTTTAAAACATTAATTCTGTCACAAAATCTCGAAACAACTAATTAATGTTTACTAGATATTGTTTTGTTTCTAAGCAACAAGTTGATGAGAGACAATAGACGAACACCACAACCACTTGATTTTTTTAATGGCAATAGTGATCATTTCATACGCAATAATAGAATATTATTTTAGCAAATTTTCAAACACGTAACTTTATTTTTAATGGGTGGTGCATTTTATATGAAACTGGGCATATTTGGTAGTGATTTTCGCGTTCAGAACATCCATGTTCGACAATTGGATCCATGATTCTGAATTTGTACTATTAATCACTTCCTTATTGCAAATTGGTAAACACCTCTAATGACACGATCACTGCAAGCGGACACCAACTTTAATATTATCATAACAATTTTTTAACAAGAATATACAAAATATGATCTTGTATTTTACACTCTCTTATGTACAGTGATATAAATAAATAAGGATCATACGTTGCATGCTAAGTTATGATATGATCAGGGCCGTAGCAAACTATTTTAACGTCTGAGGCAGACTACACTTTATGAAGTGCTTTAGAAATGTTTTTAGAAAATTGTAAGTTTTAACGATTTCTTTTTCTAGCGATATCCTTGCTAACTAGCCTGTCCTGTATGGTAGTAGAACGTAAATAATTACTTATTATTTTGAGTTTTAAAAAAACTACGTTCAGAGGTAGCCACACTCACAAACAGGCTTAACAATATTCTCAAACCGATACAAACATTACGAAATAGGCAAGTAAGATCATTCTAACCTTTGAAATTTAGTATATCCTCTGGTCCGTTCATATTTGATGGTATTATTTGACAAATATTAGTAATCGTTTTTAGAATAAGCTGCTGAAAATAACGAGGTAGGTTGGTGTGGCCAAACCATATTTCTTTCTTTAAAGTGTGGTGAGAAAGTACCCAGGTACCTTGGTAGGTACACCTACACAAGGGTTAGTCATTTCTAGTTCTCCGCTCTTGTGTCATTTTAATACTTTTTCAAATTCGGCGCCTATACAGGTTGACGTCCTGAGGAGGTTGCCTCTTTGCATTGCCTATCGCAGCGCCCCTGGATATGATATTTATAGTGCTTTGGTGAAATAAATTTAAAAAGTATTAAGTTAATAACCTCACTGTGAAATCTTTTATAACTTTAGTACCCAATGTTACTCAAATTGCTCTTAATTGTACGTGTACCTCAGTTTACTTCAGTAGTCAAGATTTGTCATAATTTAAAAATAGAAATGATAATAAGCTGAAGGTTGTTACAACATTTGAATAGAGAAGGCGTTGAAGCACTTTACCCCAAAAAGCACAAAGCATGACAATCTCAGCTGTCCCATCTCCTAACAGCTTCCTTAAATGAAGCTTCAGAAACCGTAACAAAACGACCTCAGGGGCGCAAAACTAATTATGAATAACCATGCAGTTAAGGTGTTAAATAAATCAATAACAGAGTTAAAATATGACAGGTACCATTTCTACAACACAACAGATCAAAGCTGAATAATGTAAACTGAAAATTTTTACAGAAGAACCTATTATATATCATACGTTGGTTTACAGTAAAGCAGTAGCAAGTATTTGCAAAAAAATAAGTAAGTGTGCTTAGAAGATGAGCAAAGATTTTCCATGTGTGCAGGTGGTGCCTATCTGTTCTCTGCTAACAGGATGTCTACATTGCTAGGCATGTGCCCAGGAAGTTTTATCCTCCCCTGCAGACATATTAAATTTCAGCTCAGACTTACTAACATTTTTTGCATAATATGTGTTATAGAAAGATTGTACCCCACCTTTTTCAAATAGCGGCTGATGTTAAGAGTTTCCTTGTAACTCATGACTAAAGTAGGATAAGAAGGTAAGCTACATTAATTAAAACTACTGTATTGTGAGGGTCCACCCTGACCGCTTTTATTTTTGAATATTTCTAGCCTTATAGCAATTGAATTGAAATTATTTTAGTTAATTATTGAATTTGCGATTCCGTTTATGTGTTGTAGTAAGATTAGGTAATCTTAGGTCAGTTCTTCGCGGTCTCAAGTTTGAGGGTGAGGATGTTTATAAACAGATTTTGTATGCACGTATTGAACTCAGCAATAATTTTGTAATTTAGTCGCGTAATTTTAGGAACTTGCACTATTTAGAATCTCTTGTAGTTTATTGTATTATTATTATTATTGTAATTATTTAATTACGAGTATTTGGATTAAATTTCAAGATTCAGTTGGGGAACATATTTTGCAAGAAGTCATAAATTTGTTTGGTCACGTAGTTTCTTCCTATAAATAGGGATAAACTGTTGAAAGTAGACAATTATTTTGTAGTCGTTCATCGAAGCACGTCATTTTCAAAATCACCCACGCATTTTGAAAATAATCTCTACTGTTGCTCTGCGAGATTTTCCCTTGTGAATTAATCCATTTCCGCGAGATTTTCCCTTGCGAATTAATCTATTTCCGCGAGAGCCTTCAGTAGAGCGCTCTGGCTTGACCGGCGCCCCTGTAGGATTTTCCCTCCACGATACATCCTCTCCCCGCCTGCAGTAGAGCGCTCTGGCTTGACGGGGCCCCTGTAGGATTTTCCTTCGACGTTACATCCTTTCCCCGCCTTCAGTAGAGCGCTCTGGCTTGACCGGCGCCCCAGTAGGATTTTAACGTCTCGGACCCACCATATGATGTACTGTAACGTCTCGGGACTCTCCCTATGATGTACGCTGTGTTGTGTTTCTTATTCTTTATTATGTAGTAACATGTTCGGAATATCAGCAGCTGAACATGATAAATAAAACGCCGTAAACGTTTAAAACATTTATTGTGTAATAGACGCCTCGAGGCCAAAATTGTGGCTGCAGGCTTGTCATTCTTTTACCCCCGGCATTCACCTGTGCAGACTAGGGAAACTGCAGAAAACCTAGTCAGGGTAATTTATATTGTAAATTATCTTGTAGGAGCTAAGGAAATCCCCCCCCCCTCCTTTGAATATTGCTCTTAGTACATAACAACATGACGTGGAGGAAACAGGAAGGATTGTAACCTGGAGGAAAATCCTACAGGGGCGCCGCTCAAGCCTGAGCGCTCTACTGAAGACGGGGAAAGGATGTATTGTCGAGGGAAAATTCGGCAGGGGCGCCGGTCAAGCCGGAGCGCTCTATTAAAGGCGGGGAAAGGGTGTAACGCTGAGGAAAAACCTCCAGCGGCGCTGGTCAAGCCAGAGCGCTCCACTGAAGGCGGGGAAAGGAAATGGACTAATTCGCAAGGGAAAATCTCGCAGAGCAACGGTTGAGACTATTTTTAAAATGCGTGGGTGATTTTGAAAATGTTGTGCTTCGATGAACGAGTATAAAATAATTGTCCTACCTTCAACAGTTCTTCCCTATTTATAGGAAGAAACTACGTGACCAAAACAAATTTACGACTTCTTGAAAAATATGTTCCCTAACTGAACCTTGAAATGTAACCCAAATAATTTAACAGTTCTGGGAAATTTAATCAGAACTGCTCCAAAATCTTTCAAGTTGGCAAGCTTATCTCACAAGAACGTTCAATAATACAACAAATTACAAGAGATTCTAAATAGTGCAAATTCAATAACTAACTACAATAATTTCAATTCAATTGCTATGAGGCTAAAAATATTCAAAAATAAAAGCGGTCCGGGGCGGGCCCTCACATTCTCCCCCTTTGTGGCGTTGGCGATACTAAGTATCGGAGAGCGGCGCAAACTCCTTCCTAAGATCGTCTGTGTGTGGAGTCCCTTAGTTGAGCACTATAATTCTGCACAAAAGAAATTGGCATCAGTATTGCTAACCTATAATGGTGAAATACAATGAAGATCTTCAAGTTGGTTGGCTACCGCTGCTCGCTCTCTTTCTTCTAAAAATTAAAAAAGCCGGCCTAACGTAATACAAATCCACCTTCTGTCGATTAGTTTGGGTTGTATACGACTCCCGAAATTCCTGAGAATAGTAAATACATATTATTTGCGTAGATCGACCTTAACTTGACCTTGCCCTAGTAATCGAGAACTAAAAGAAACAAACATCTTCGCCTCTTGAAGGAATGCCATGCTAGAAAACTAAACAATAAATATTTTGAACCCACGAGTGAACGCTAATCGCCGCCGTTGCGAATATTAAAGCTGATGGATTGTGTATGTGTGCTTGTCTATCTTTTCCTAAAAAACCGATAGCACTTCCGACCGGAAATAGCCCTTAACTACTCTTAAAGTTGATGGTAGGTACTGCCGGAAAGTTGACATCTGTATGAAAGAACAAAACCGATGAAAGAAAATGCCACTAGTAAATGTCGTTGGCTCTGTGTGACAGTAGATGTAGAGACAAAACTATAGGATAAAGAAGAAAAAACAAAGCTACTTATCTTCATGCTTGCGTTGGTTGAGCCAGGTCCGCTTTGGAAAACCCCCCCTCCCTATGGACACTCCCTAGCTCTGTGAAGATGATCTCCGCCATGCTGTTGGTTTTCAAACTTCCTTGAATCAGGACAACAAAGTTGATGATTTAGATTGCTCCAAGTCCGTCTCGGTGAATTGTCCTTCCTAAGATGAAGACGTTTCGGTTTCTTGTAGAGGATCTTCATCACGCCGCGTGTTCCCAAACTCCTTCTCATCGTGATGGCGGGGTAAATGATGGAGTTAAATGATTTAACTTGCTCAAATCGCTTGCAAACGGGATTCGGCTCTCCCCCAAACGACATATCCCTACAGTTACTTCACTCAATTCTCCCTCGTACCGAATGCTCCAACAAAGTTTAAGTAAAACGCGACTTCCAGCTTCACTAGGTGTCAGAAGATACAGACTTCACGAAATTCTTCTTAAGGCCAGGGATGATTATTGTGCTTTGCGCTCGCGGTGTGTGGTAGTTCCAAACGCTTGATGTTTTTCCTACGAGAATCTTCACCACTCAGATGTAAACGCTCGGTACTTTTCCCGCGAGCTTGTCTGCATTTCCGGTGTAATATAAACATCACTAGTTTCTCCAGAGCATATTTATTGCAGCTTCGCCAAAATGAAGGGCGATGCACTAGGTTATCCAGGTACTGGGACTTGTATTAGTTTTTCCCTTTTGCGTGATGTGCTGGTTACTTTTCCGATTGCTGTTTCCACAAAACGAAGTTGCTCCTGTTACTATCCTAGGTTGTTATTTTCCCCTAATAAAATTGTTGTTTTCACTTGCAGAACTTGTTTTCACATAAAAACAAGGTTTTTCTTTTGAAGAAGATATTCCGAGAATGAAATTTGTGGTTGTTCAGGTAATGTGCTATTTTTAGCTGTGTTGTTTTCGTTTTCCTTCACAGATGGCCATGTTATTTTCAAGTTCAGCCAGTTCAGTTAGTTTACTGACTTAGATCCTGGTCACGGCACCAATTGTAGCGTCTCGGGACCCTCCCTATGATGTACGTTGTATTGTGTTTCTTATTCTTTTTTATGTAGTAACAGGTTCGAAATCTAAGTAGCTGAACCTGACAAATGCCGTAAAGGTTTAAAACATTTATTGCGTAAACGACACCTTGAAGCCAAAACTGCGGCTGCAGGCCGACGTGTCATTCTTTTACCACTGGTATTTATCTGTACAGACTAGGGAAACTGCAGAAAACCTAGCCAGGGTAATTTATCTTGTAAATTAGCTTGTAGGAGTTAAGGAAATCCCCCCCCCTTTGAATATTGCTCTTAGTACACAACAACATGACGTGGAGAAAACAGGAAGGACTGTAACCAGAGGAAAATCCTACAGGGGCGCCGGTCAAGCCTGAGCGCTCTACTGAAGGCGGGGAAACGATGTATTGTCAAGGGAAAATCCTTCAGGGGCGCGGCCAAGCCAGAGCGCTTTACTGAAGGCGGGGAAAGGATGTATTGTCAAGGGAAAATCTTTCAGGGGCGCCGGCCAAGCCAGAGCGCTTTACTGAAGGCGGGAAAGGGAAATTGACTAATTTGCAAGGGAAAATCTCGCAGAGTAACAGTTGAGACTATTTTCAAAATGTGTGCGTGATTTTGAAAATGATGTGCTTCGATGAACGAGTATACAATAATTGTCCTAGTTTCAATAGTTCGTCCCTATTTATAGGACGTGACCAAAACAAATTTATGACTTCTTGAAAAATATGTTCTCTAACTGGACTTTGAAATTTAACCCAAATAATTTAACAGTTCCAGGAAATTTAATCAGAACTACTCCAAAATCTTTCAAGTCGGCAAGCTTAACTCACAACAACGTTCAACAATGCAAGAAATTACAAGAGATTTTAAATAGATCAAGTTCCTAAAATTACCTGACTAAATTACAAAATAATAACCGAGTTAAGATATGTCAATACAAACTCTGTTTATAAACATCCTGACCCTCAAACTCGAGACCGCGAAGAACTGACCTAAGATTGCGCAATCTTACTACAACAAACAAACAGAAACGCAAATTCAGTAACTAACTAAACTAATTTCAATTCAATTGCTATAAGGCTAGAAATATTCTAAAGTAAAAGCGGTGCGGGGCGGACCCTCCCAGTATGTTGAGTGTTTCTTGTTATTTCTTGTAAGGGTAATAATTAATTAAAATGAAGGTAAATAAAACACACTAAATTTATTCAGAACACTGTACTACTTAAAACGTCGTAACACAACCTTGCTACAGCCCAGATTCCAACTGAATACTCATATATCCTATTTTCCAAAATGTTTACATGCACACATGATCTCACCGTCTCGTTCGACAGCGCCTTAAAACACTTAAGCACTCATAAAACTTATAATCAACATACAACAATATTTGGGTTATTGGACACATTAGTCGTATTTCGTGCGGTTGCTTATATTCGGCCATCCTGGAACTCGTTCTGTCCTCAGGACGCACTGTGCTAATTGACTCCTAGTTCATGGAGCACAACTACATCGGCTTAATGCTGACGCCAACTGTGAAAGGTAAACGGTGCCAACTGCATATGCCGTAATTGTCGCCAACTGCGAGCTGTAGCTGCATATGTATGTCTCGCCAACTGCGAACAGTACGTATAGCTAATTGCGAATTGCTCTTGTCGCCAACTGCGAGATGCTATTGTCGCCAACTGCGAAATGCTAGTGTCGCCAACTGCGAAATACTATTGTCGCCAACTGCGAAATGCTATTGTCGCCGACTGCGAAAGACTATTGTCACCAACTGCGAAATACTAATGTCGCCAACTGC
>JABXWE010031575.1:0-10931 GCA_014611495.1 Limonius californicus | reverse complement strand
AGATTTTTAAAATTTTTGTAAATAAAGGAATAAGAGTCGAAAAACAAAAATCGATTTTTTTCGTTTTTTGCCCATATTTACGAACCAAAAGCAGCTACTTCAATTTTCATTCCAGATTATTAATAAACATAAAATTCCGCAACTTTGCCGCAATTTAAACGAATCTCTATCTCTTATAATAAGCGAGATCCCAATGGTGCCGGTCGAATTTGAATAACCCTGTATATATATATATATATATATCTGACCTCAGACGAGGATGACCCTATAGTACCTGTAGTACATTTACACAAACGTGAATCAAATGGTTGTGGTTTACTCACCGGAGGCCGCTGGCTCCTTCGATGGGATGGCCGCTATACCACCTTCTTAAAGAGTTCCACTTTAAATAGAAACCTCGAATTTCCCCATCATCCAAGAAAGGTGACCACGTCACTCTAATAATAGGAACACACAACTCTCACAATAAACCAGGACACATCGTATTTCGGAACCACTCAAAATATAAGAAACTTGGGAGCTCACGCGTATAAATCCAACCACACAGCACAATTACTAAGTATGTAGTTCAATATTTAATTAGGTGAACGCAGCACACACTCCACTCAACATTCTAGTCTCAACTGTTCAAGCCAATATTTTCTACTGCACGACCTTCGGATACGGCTATCAAGGCACCACTTGCTTTTTTGGGGAAGGCAAACATACTTCTTACACAATGCCATAAAATGAGTCACCAACAAACCCGTATTCTTTCTACGTGCCAATAATAATATTGCTATTATGTTCTCATTTCGCAACATCAGAGCTAGTTATATTTCTAATTCAATCAACAGGTTTCTTCAAAATTATATTATTATTATTTTACACGACCTTTGCGGACGATACCGCAGTGCTAGCATCACATCCTAACCCAGCATCAGCTTCCAGAGATCTACAAATGAATTTAAATAAAATCCAATCATGGCTAAAAACATGGAAGATAAAAGCCAACGAAAGTAAATCAGTGCATGTAACCTTTGCAACCAGAACCGATACGTGTCCACCTGTAACACTAAATGGAATTCAACTCCCACACACAGAAGAGGTAAAATATCTAGGCTTACCGCTGCACCGAAGAATGACATGGTGTAAGCACATATTTACTAAAAGGAAACAACTTGGCATCACTTTATCCGCATGTATTGGCTCCTAGGGAGGAGGTCGCAGCTTTCGCTGGAAAATAAGCTTTTGGTATACAAAACTATAATTAAACCCATGGACCTACGGACTACAACTGTGGGGGACGGCCAGTACTTCAAATATCGAAATTCTGCAGAGGTTCCAAAGTAAGGTGCTTCGAGTGCTTCGGATGCCCCTTGGTATGTGCCAAACTATGTAATTGAGCGTGATCTGCAAGTTCCCTCCATTCGTGACGAAATTAAAAAACAGTATGTGAAATATCATAACAAGCTTGAAATCCATCCTAATGAACTGGCTAATAACTTAACAGATATTACCGGGGAAGTTAGGTGGCTGAAATTTTCAAGCCGGAGGACTTAACTACTAGATTCAAGTAGTTAGATTTAGTATATTGTAAATACCATGTAGTCAAAAATACCTAATTATCCGGTAGTAAGTTGCAAAGAGGAGAATCACAGGATCAATCTCTACATGTCCATATTATTAAGTTACAAAATTTACCTATTGTTCTCCCTTTGAACAGATTGTAAATATCCATGGTAACAAATTAAAAAAAAATTATTTTACAGGCTTCTTCTTCTTCTTCTTCTTCTTCTTTGTATAGGCCAATGGCCTGTTAATTACCTACAATGCAGTAGGTTCTGTGAGCTCTCTTTGCACGTATGCCGGGCAGGAGGCTAGCCTAACCCGTCGAACAGAGAAGAGAAGTTTACTATAAGGTTAACGATTGTCAAAGATGTTTGTAAGACAACCGGGACCAACGGTTTTACGTACCCTCCGAAGCACGATAACATTTTACAGGCTAAAAACTGTAAATACTTTGGAGTACTTTATAATATAAATGCTAAATTAATGCTACTGTCTACACATGAGATAAAATATAAGGTAAACTTCTGAATTCATATTATTGCTTCAGGCATCTAAGCACATAATTCGCTCATTTTAAAACACTCAATACGAGGGCAGCCTTTTAAGTTTTTACAAACGACCACTAGGTGGCGCTATTGGGATGTGTCACTACTATTTTCGTAAAATGATGTGCTGAATTTCGTAAAAGTCGACCAAAATTGGTTGTTATTCCAAAAAATATCGATGCTGTGCGCAACATGATTGAAGAAGATCGGCATGTGACTTACAGTGAGATAGATGCATCCTTAGGGATATCGAAGACTGCAGTACATTCGATTTTGCATGAACATTTAGCTGTGAAAAGGATCTGTTCCCGATTAATTCAGCATAATTTGACCGAAGCTCAGAAAAAGGCTCGTGTTAATTGATGTAAGGAAATGCTTAAACAGTTCGGACTAGGAACTGCAAAATCCATATACAACATCGTAACAGGTGACGAAACTTGGATATATTCGTATGAACCGGAGACTAAGCAACAGTCCACTGTTGGGGTGTTCCGAGATGAACCGAATCCCGCAAAAGTTGTTCTTTCACGAAGCACTTCCAAGAAAATGATCGCTTGTTCCTTCGGTTGTACTGGACATGTCGCAACCATTCCTTTACAGGATCTAAGAACAGTTAACGCTGAATGGCATACAATAATTTGTTTGCCAAAAGTATCGACAAAATCAGAAAAAACAACCGAAAACGTCGCATCATTCTTCATCATGAGAATGCCAGCTCTCACACAGAACGTCAAACAATTGATTATTTGAAGGAGAAAATAGGCCCTCAGAAATCTATAGTTGTTATTATAATTATAAGTAATAAAGTAAATCGTATAAATAAAATAGATCATCACAGCCCGTATACAGGATGGTCCACCGAAAACGAAACAGGCGTGTTTTGTGACACTAAACTTTAATTCTTCGAAATCCACCTAAAGGCGCAAAATAAATTTGCTATGGGGACATGTAATACGACCATTTCTATTTATCTACTTCCAACCCCAACATTGGGGTGACTTACTTTCTCCATAAAAATGTTTAATGGCAAGGGATATCAGAAGGCATACCATCTGAAAGCCCGATAAATTTGTTTTTCAGTAGTGATATTACTTCTTGATTCCAAGCACTAGGTCCAGCGGAAATGCGGTCTAACGTTAAAGGATAGTAAATGTTCTGGAGCACTTTATGGAATGATTAGACGGCATTGGTTGATCATACGTTGGCGTAAACGTTTGAATGTTTCTTCACGTCAACGTCACCCCATATTTCGTAGTACTTCTTTGAACATTTAAAATAGTTTATTGAAGTTCGAGAAGAGTTGAGATACTTCGATTTTCTTCGGAAGCAATGAATGTGCCAGTAGAAGAACTGAATCCTTTAACCAGCAATATGCAGATAACATTGAATCGCAAGTATGTTTTGAAACGCTGAAAATCAGGTAAGACATGAAATAGTGGAAATCGCGGTTCTGCGTCACGGTCTTGTCGATCCTAAGTTGAGTACAAGACTATTGTATCAGGTATTACACGTAATAAAATCAATCGCTATAATTTTTGCTCCTGGTTTAATTCTAATCCGAGGATAATTCATGAAACACACCCAACACTCCAAAAAATGTTGGCATTCAACAAATGTACTTGGAATTGCCGAGGCAACATTAATGCAATGTTAACTGATATAGAGAATGATGATCATTACCTCGAAGATTATTTGATATTCCAACAGGACGGAGCTCCACCGCATTATGCATGGGTTGTTCGACAGTATCTTAATCGAAGGTTTTCACGTCAACGGATTGGAAGAAGAGAAGCTATTGAATGGACCGCAAGGTCGTCAAATTGATCTCCGCTATATTTCTTTTCGTGGGGTCATTTAAATAGTAAAACTTAGATATTTACAAGATTTACGACAATATATAGTCAACAAAGTTTGACAACGTTTTGAACAGAACCCTTATTACTGTATGGATGCTGGTGGTACTCATTTCTAACATTTACTACCCGGAAACTTTGGATTGCATTTTCGCAGGGATTAATGCTCGGAATCCAAAAATAGAATTACTATTGCAGATTAAATTTATCGAGCTTTCAAATGGTATGTCTTCTGATACCCCTTGTCATTTAACATTTTAGGGTGAAACTGATCCCAGTTTTGGGGTTGAAAATGAGTGAACTAAAATAGCCGTATTACATGTGCCCCAAGAAAATTTATTTGAGGTGTGCAGGCGTTTTTCAAATTATTGAGGTTTAGTGTCACAAAACACGCCTGTTTCGTTTTTGGTGGGCCACCCCCTGTATTATAGGACCTTCACTGTGAGAGATATTATTCAATTCAAAGTGAAAATTAGTTCTCAAAGCTAAATTTTCATGTTTATAGAAATCGTGTAATGTTTACATTTTTAGTAACTAATACAATGAAATTGTATGGACTGGTTTCTTTCTTCAAATTTGGACGCAAAATTCACCATAGATACTTTATGTTGCAAACCATGGGACGTTGTACATGAACACTGCTTACATATTTCTTCTTGGTAATTCCTATATTATTAATATTTTACTTCTAATATATATTTATGTTTATGTATAGGGCTGTGCGCTAGAGATTAGCGCTTTAGACTTCTATGCTGAAGGTCCTGGGTTCAATTCCCAATACCGGAACATCGGATTTTTAACAGCCGTTCTCACTCGCAAGGCAATGGGAAACCAGCGAGGTATTCTGCCTAGTAACTCTTCTCTGGAGTAGAAGTGTGTACACTTCCCGTGGTTCGGAGCCCATGTTAAGCTGT
Organism: Limonius californicus; assembly: GCA_014611495.1. Taxonomy (NCBI): domain Eukaryota; kingdom Metazoa; phylum Arthropoda; class Insecta; order Coleoptera; family Elateridae; genus Limonius; species Limonius californicus. Next base: position 6,068 of record JABXWE010031575.1, on the reverse strand, counting down.
AGGTCCTATGTCTGTGGCACTCTAAACGCGCAACACAGGCATAGGAGATAAGATCGCTATATCTCGTAAGAGATAAAGCATTCTAAGAAGTAAATACGTTTTAGATACCTGCTTCCATACTTCGATACCTAGACACAAGACCTCAATACTGTCGATACTTTGATACTTTCGACATTTTTGATATTTACACTATTTTCAATACCTGGATGAATACGTTCGATAGTTGGAAAAAGTGAATATCTACCTTGTGTCGATATTCGATAGTGGGACCACCCAGAACTACTTTTTTTTTGTGGTTTATTTAACCCTTGGAATTACTCCTTATGATGATATTAAATAAAACTAACAGAAGTGAATTAAATCAGGCATTTAGGTATTCTTGATGGTAAATAATAATTAATTAAACATATGTTTAATGTACAAATCCCATTCTCCATTAAAATAACGCTTTGCTCATCTCTTGTGAATGATTATTTCATGATAAACATATAAAACCGAAAAGCGCAACCACAAGTTCGTAGTATCAAATGTTGAAAACCTGTGCTCAATCGAACGAATAACCACAGCAGCCGGCCGCAGTCGGATAATTTGATAAATACAATGATTTATGTATTCCATCTGTACGTTTTATGCGGTCATTTTTATAAAAGTCTTGAAATAATATATTAGACTCCTAAACTTTATTGAATTACTACATGGACTGACAGTTTATCCTTCGTTAAAATTACTAAATAACTAAATACTTGCAAAACTTGCATAAACTTAATGGTTAGTTTAATTTATTAAAAGGTGTTAAAGAATTCGCACCACTCCCTATTAGCTTGTACATGGGGATTAATAAAGTTTTAGGAAGCTTGTTCGGAAGTTTGCAGTGCAACATAATTTCATAAGCTGCAGTTAACAATGCAGGAGAAATAATGCGATGCATCCTGCACCGGGTCCGCTAGAACACTAAAATACAATTTCTATGATGAGCGTGGAAAGTGAGCTTTACGCCATAACTCGAATTAAATATTTACACCTTCATTATGATATCTACCCACAAGTTAATAGAGTTTAAATAAATGATGACCGCTTAACACTTGCGGCTTCGGTGGTGAAATGAACATCTAACACGGAATCGAAAGCACATATAAAGCTATAAAGGCATCATTGATGGAATTCTAACACTGTTCAGAACGACTTTCGATTAAGGGTAAATTTAACTGTAGAAAATTCTGATAATGGAGTGTAAAAACGCTTTTGAATTACTTCTGCATTTTGTCTTACATTTCTAATTACCAAAACTAGATTAAATGGAAAAAGAGTGGATACAAAATCGTATTTACTGAAAAATTCTTAAATTTAAATCACTAGGGAATGGAAACACTATATCATAATGTTGGGAAAACTTTAAAAAGTAGCTATACATACTACAAGTTCTTTAGTAAAATTAGCTATAATCTATTCAGGATTGATTGGCCATCCAGCAGGCTGTTTTTTTTTCTTAAGTTGCATTTCTTAAATATTATTTGATTGACTTCTAGCAATGTCAAAATGAAATTGCCCTGTTGCCAGCTCTAGAGTCCCCTACTTTTCTAAAATAATCTAGTAAGCTTAGAATTAATAAAACACATAATAAAATCGTTGATGTTCACTATTCTCATAATGGGATAGGTGTAAATAAATAATAAAACTTCAATGTCAAATCCCACACAAAATTTAATAAATGAAGTATTAGTTAACGTTTTCGGGACATACTGTGGCCCATTATCATTATTATAGTTTGATAATGGGCCACAGTATGTCCCGAAAACGTTAACTAATACTTCATTTATTAAATTTTGTGTGGGATTTAACATTGAAGTTTTATTATTTAAAAACACATAATATATTATACCCACTTAATTGTCACAATGGTGAAAGTTATTAACAAAGTTACTAAACTGCAAATTGTGAAAGCTTTCAACCATAATAAAAGAGATAGGCCAGACTTCACACGATTTACGATTATAAATCGATTAATTGATATATTTGGGGTAAGCATGTATTATTTTTTAAATATGCAATTGCAAATTACTTATAATTTTAGGTGTCTCAGCGTTCTATAAGGGACATTTTATCACAAGGACAGGACGTTTTGAAATCATCCATTTGTAGTAAACTTACTAAGACGGACGTTTTCTTAAATTACACGTTTAGAAAAGATTTGCAACGACAAATTTGGCAGTATCTGAAAAATGAACATTTTATTCTCGACAAACTTTTGGCTGACTCTCGCGAAAATTTGGAATACAAGGGGGACAGGACTACTTTATTTAAAATTATTAAATCAATGGGTTACAAACACAAAATGGTGAATGGACGCAAAATTTTATGTAAACAAATCACGTCGTTGCATCCAAAATTAAATTTTTGAGACAATTTCTCCAATATCAAAATTCTAGTGAAAATGTGACATTCGTGTACCTAGACGAAACGTGGATCTACCAAAATGGATCCGCGAGTCGTCAATGGGTACACGAAACCGATCTTAAAAGTAACCTGCTTAACCACCACAATGTCGAAATTCAGGGCAAAATTACTAAGAAAAAACTTTGGAAGTTAATTAAACATTTTACAGCAGACGGAAATAAAAGATACGTAATTCACGAAATTTTGAAAAAGCACAAATATGAGGTTTTTCGATTGCTTCCATACCATTGTCAATATATCCCAATTAAAATGGCGTGGGGATTTTGTAAGACCTATTACAATAAGCACATAAATTCGCAGCCAAAATCGAAAGACAAGGTTGCAAATTTATGGCGCAAGGCTCTTTCAAAATGTACCCCCGACATGTGGCAAAATTTCTTTGAGCATTGTGAAAAATTTATTTCGAAAGACTGGACAAAACGTTGGGTAATCTATCGTTTGAAAATATTCCTCCTTTCATTATTTCAATTGGGCAATCTGATTCAGAATCGGAGGGTGCCGATGATTCAGATACTTCTAGTAATATAATGAAGGTGGAATAGGGTAGGGGATATTCTTTTGGCATCTAAATTGAATGAGTGTTTTACAGTTTTTATCTCGCCCGAGAAAAACACTGACCTCAGTGGAATACGATATTGGGTCTCTTAGCACCAGGGGCAAGCAGTCAACCACTGGACTACCATAATATCAATTTGAAACATGAGCGGCATGGACGTTAATTCTTCTTAATTTCCTGCAAGACCTAAATATAGGACAACAAAGAATGGCGTGGAATATGCTCTGTACACATACGATTTGAGTTCAGAATTCTCGTGTAAAAAGAACAGCAATATGTATTTGGAATGTGTTACGACAACATTTAAATTATAGTTTTTATTTTATTTCTAATGAAATCATTATTATATCTAAGTATTATAAACCAGTGTTGATCAGAAATAGGCGGACTTTAAATGAACAGCCAAGCTCCACTGGCAACATTGCCTGCTTTCAAAAAAACATAACCTCCATCAAGAAAAAATAGCATAACCCAACTTAATTCATTGACAAATTTCATTGATATCACACATTCCCCCAGATTTCCACAGCCTACTAAGTGGCAAATCAATCCTGAATAGATTATAGGTACACTACAGGTTACTATTAATGTCGCTATTTCAGCTAATTTTCGCTCTTTTTCACACAAACTAAATTAAATGTTAACCTAAGCTGTGCAAAGCAATTTCTTAACTGTGACTTATAATTCTAACAGGAAATAAATACCTACTGATTGCATAATTAAGTCAACAACAATTTGCTTGCTACTATCGCAATAACCAAATTAAATATTTGAAGATACCAGTGGAGGATACACAGGATTACATTTTATTACTATTTAGTATTTATTTCTAGAATTTTTTTAATCTTAATACTCTTTGCACGTTGTAAATCTTCTTTACATCCTTATTAGGTTAGGTTATTGGTTTATCGGAAAATTGTATAACTGATTTCTTTTAAAAATTATCTTGGATGTCCACAGACAAAAATTATCCCGATATTCGTCTTCTTCTTTCCTTTACCCTTACAGGTATGCTCTTAAAGGTGTCAGTTCTGTGTTCTATTTCTTATCTTCATGCTTACTTCCTTCACTCTTTTCGGTTCTTGACTATGTCCTCATTTGTTCAATTATATTACCCCTTCTCTTTCCTATTCCTATAATCCCATCTGTTCACGTCCTCCTTGGCCTACACCGTCTTCGTCTTTTATCCCTGTCTACGTCCACTATTATCTTGGTCATCCATTCTTGAGACGTTACCAAACCATTTCAATTGATCCCTTTCTATTTTCCCCATTATTGGTTCTTATTCTATACTTCTTCTTAAGTTCTCGCTTTTCTGTAACTCATTTCGTATTTCCAGAGATTTTTCTTAAATATCTGATTTCTGTAACGTTTGTTTTACTTTTGTGTGAGTTTTATGTTGCATAGGATTCAACTACGTACGTTCAATAAAGGTACAAATATGGTGTTACGTGTTTTTTAACTTTAACCTACACTTCACTTTTTCTTAGTCTTATAATACATAGTATGTCAATATTTCCATCTCCCGACCTTTACAAAATAATTTCATATCTTCGACGTTATTTCCTTCTCTCATATTAGCTATCATCATTTTGGTTTTATTTGTGTTTATTTCCGTTTTAAGTTTCCTTATTTCTCATTACTCGAACTAAGCCCTATGCATATATCAAGCTTTACATTTTTGTCGCCCCTAGATTTCTGTGTCCTATTTCTGTTTGTAATTATGGTATTTTTCCCTCTGTGCTTTTAGTCAATGTGTCCCTTTTAACAATAAATAACAGGGGGCTTAAGCTGTCTCCTTGTTCGATGACTTTTCATTACAAATTTCTCTACATATTTGCCCATATATTATACCCTTTCTATCACTTTCTTGTAAATACTTTTACCACTTTTACTTGGTGTTCAAAGTTGAAATAAACATTCCCAAATGTTGCGTTTAAGTCAATTAATATCATTTATAGTACCTATCCTTTGTCTGTTATTATTTCCATTACGATTTTTACAATTAATATGTTCGTGTGTCAGCTCTCTACTCTACTTATACCTATTCTAATTCAGATTCGTAATTGATAAAAGCTTTAAAACAAATCAACAGTTGCTCGGTTTTTTGCAATAGCCGTTGTCTTTTTGTGGTCTCTACCGTTGCAAACTACTTTTTATGTAATATTTTTTATATTGTAAGGTTAGTCAATTCGGAGAAAATTTAGAGAAAATTAATCTAGAAATAAACCAAACATTTTAGAATAAATTTGTGATATCAGATTAGTATAGAAAGAGAAAATTTATCTTTATTAAATTTTTGGAAAGAATAACTGGTAGCGCATACAGGTTGTACGTGATAGCAGTAAGGTAATTTGTTAAATCGTACATACGTACCTCGCATACTTTAAAACGTCAAACATGCCGCCGCTGGCACGACTACAGTACGGAAATACAACCTTGTTACAAATACATAATGTAGTTTGGCAGTTTATATCTGATGTGACACGGAACTTTTCAGCCACTTGCTAAATAGGCCGGAAATAGAGGACGAAGAAGAAGGAGGAGGTAATCGACTAGTAACCCAAAATGAAGAATTCCCCACATATGAAGAAGTAGTTAAAGTAATAAATAATGCGAAAAATAATAAAGCAGCTGAGCTGGACGGTATAGTGGGGGAGTTAATAAAGAACAATAAATAAATAAATAAAAAATAAATAATAAATAAAGAACTCTGTATACACAAATGCATCATCTGGTAAAATTAGTATAAATAACAGCAAATATGCCCGAGGAATGAAAAGTGTAGTATCATTTTTCCTATGTGTAAAAAGGGGACCGGGGTATATGTGATAACTACTGTGGGGTTTCTTGACTAAGTGTTCCGTATAAAATATTTTCGTGTGTCCTGTATAACCGACTAACACCATACGCAGAAAGTAAAATTGGGGAGTACCAAAATGGCTTTAAGTATAACCGTTCGACAATCGATGGTATATTTCTGCTTCAGATATACGAAAAATGCTATGAATATAACATCGAATTATAGAATTTATTTATAAACTTTCGCCAAACTTTC
>JABXWE010031574.1:0-11884 GCA_014611495.1 Limonius californicus | reverse complement strand
CCCCCGTGTTTCTACCTTAGCGCTGAGGAGAAACACGTGGCAGAGAAGAGGCCGATGCCCAGCAGTGGGACGGAAAGGCTGTAGATGATGCTTAGTTGAATAATTTTTTAGCATCTAAGTAGATTTTAAACAATCACGATTGGTTTAGAGATATTAGTTTATCAGGCTCAGCAGAAAAAAATTGATATACAATTTAGAATTTGGGAAATTTTAAAATTAAATATTGAGAGTCAGTTAGTTTTGTGGGCTAAAGTTAAAAGTATTGAAAGCAAACTGTTATTTAAAATTGAAACTAAATTAAAACCAGCAAGATGTATTGAAGGAATAGAGATAGATGAGAAACATGATCCTGACAGAATTAACAAGGTACATCATGAATCTTAATTTAGCAAGGTACGTAAATAGGATGTAACTGAAACCGAGTCGACTTGTAGCTTTCAGCGCTCGAATACCCTTGACGAACCAAGAGAAACGGGGTCTGAAAGCAGCATGCTTTAAGTACGGTAAGAAGTATAACACAAACAAATTCCCTGCAAGATACTAGAAGTGCCACAAATGTTGTCGTAAAATTCTTGCAACACAACTATGCAAAAACCAGCTTTATATAATGAAGCAGATAATTCACCTGAAGCGAACGAGCATGTCTGAGGATACATCAGCTATGTCGTGTAATTTTTATGACGTCAATCAGTGGCAAACCATATTAATAGTCCCATGGCAGTAGATCGGAAATAATACTACTAACAATACCATCATTTAAATGTATATGCTCTATCATAAAAATGCTGTTTTACTATGAAAATCAGTTTGAATCCTGAACGATTCCTCAGTTAATAGTAAAAACATGAGTTAGGTGAGAAACAGAAACTTCACTTGAATACTCATGTACAGTACCAAGTCTATTTGGATAGTAAATTCATAATTGAAAGGTATGTTTAAGCTCGATTTAACATTGCCAGCGATATAATATCCTGATTAAATTACATTCAAAATTGTGTTGCATCATAATTCTCATGGATAACATTCTTCTTTCATGTTTTATTTCATATTTCAATAAATTGTAACAACAAATCTGCGTAAGAAGTGTAATAGCCGGAAGAATCAAATTTGTTTGAAAAGTTCCAATGACTTTAGCTATAATTGGTTGAATTTTAGAAGAGGGACTAATGCTGTCTTTGAAAATGTGATTTTGATAAGTATTTTAGTAATTTAAATTTATTTTTCATCGCCAGAGAAGTTCAGCAAGTTGTAAAGAAATTAACCAACAGAAAGGCAACTGGGGTCAATAATATCGTCAATGAACTCCCTAAATATGCAGTTGATACCAATATAACGGATATAAGCTTTTCCAGGCCATTCTATTGTTCCAAACGAGTGGAGTATATCGATAGTAATTACGAATAAAGTTGAGTTGGAAGTAATTCCTCTAACTATAGAGGTATAATATTGCTTGGCAAGGTGGCAAAACTATTTACAAGTATTCTTAGAATTAAAGTCTTCCAGAATACAAGAATCAGCTAGAAACAGGATGTTTGGAAGCGATATATATCCCACGGAAGCAATTTGCATAATACGACAGATAAAGGAGAAGGTATTCGAATTTTTAAACCCAGCCTGTATCTGTAGTTTAGACATGATAAAGCAGTTTGTAGGCGTAGGAGTCGAACAAGATAGAGAAGTATTACAAGTTAACACAGACATACTCCAAGGCAACAGTTGATGCCCACATTTATTTAACTTACTAATGGATAAGCATATTGAAAAGGTGGAATTAGTCGAAAATGGGTATAGAACATATAGGGTGAATTTAAGATAGTAGGATAAGCTGGTGAAGCGGCCGTTTTCTCACGTAGAGGATCAACACAACTGTTATACACATACCAAATGGTAAAAAAATACGACGTAAACATCTCAGCGGAAAAACCAAATGGATGGTTATATCAAGAGAACCAGAAGGATGTAAACTGGCAGTAAATAACAAAACAATAGAACACGTAATCCTATTGTCCACTTAGGCGCTATGATTACTAGTTATGGAGATCTAACAAACGAAGTCCTAAATTAAGTTAACCAAGCTATGGTATAGTTCTTACGCTCAGCATTTTTCAGTTTCGGATTAGCGCTTTATTTTCACAGCACAAACTGAACGCATTTCTGTTTTTGTTAGTTGCTTGCAGATTCATATTTCCGACAAAGATGTATGTCGTAGTGACATCTGCGGACGAAACAAGACCATCACTGTACGTGTGACTTATTCTGTCGGCTGACACGTTTAGTAGAAAGAAACAGAGATACTTGGAGAATGTCGCGCAGATGCAGGCAAACATCACTACTTAAAGCTGTTGCCAGCAGTATTTAAAATGTTTTAGAGGTTGAATGGTTGATGGTGAATTTGTTTTCTCTATATTTTTTTTAATTCGCATTGACACTACACTAGCTTTTTCACATAGTGCTCTACGGTTGCAAACTTCCTTGAATTTAAAACCAATACATTGTAAGAGTTTCCTAATCGTTGATATTGCAGCATTTAGAATTTATTTGTCTTTCAAATTTTGTTGTACTATTTTTAAAATGACTGGCTTTTTTTCAACGTACATTTTGTACACTACATCTCTAACCGTCATTTTTAATGTTTCGCGCATATCTTCAGTTTTTAACTTTTTTCTGGAGCTGTGCACTTTTTCCTATTAATGGCAGGTTGTCTTTTCTTTGCTGCATTACTTTCCGTATGGTGGGTAAACTTATTTTTAATGCATCTGCAACTCGTTCGCGAACCGCTGCAACGGCTAATGGGCCAAAATCATCTTTTTCGCGCGTAAAATAATCGAATAGATTTAACACAAACTGTTTACACTGCGTATTAAAAAAAATTCCGGACATTTCTAACAGCGTTTTCTTTTTAGAATAACTAAACACCAACTAACATCCAACAGTGGTTCGGCAACGAGTTTAAATCCAGACGTCATTGATAATTTAATTAGAAAACGCAAGCTAAGATTGGATGTTCGTAATTCCGCATCTTTACAAAGTTTCCACTTTGAAGAAATTTTGTTAAAATTTTGTTCCATCCCTTAACCAAAGGCCTTGATAAAATATGTAAACAAGTCAATTCCAAAATTGTATTTTGTTCAAATAACAACATTCGGTACTTGTTGGGAAACCCAAAAGATTTGAAAACTTTACAAAAGTCGAGGATTTACGAAATTTACTGTTCTCACTAAAAAAATTAAAATTGTTAAAGTAAGTGTCTTCAACAAAAGAATTGAATGCTATGAGAGCATTAATATTTTGAAAAATAGCAGGGAACTATTAATCTCAGCTAATGGGCAAATTCCTGACTGACTGAAGAGTTATTTCATTTGTTGAAAATAAATTCTAAACCGGTAGGGCGTAACAAACCCTAACGGGCATTTCATGTTTAAGCATTTGTTTGTTAATTTATTGACATTGGACGTCAATTGTTGGCTTGGTGAAGGACTAATTTCCAGAGGTAGTCCTAAACAAAGTTACTTTAGTTAGTTCAAGTTCCTGCTGAAGATGACAGCTTAGTTGCGTAAATACGTATTAAGGTGTTATAAATATCATGATGGTAAGGGGTTTTCCAAAGATTATTTGATCTTATATTCAAAAAACGTTAGCATACAAATACTAATTCTATCTTAGTATTGCTTGTATGATTGTAACCAAAGATGTTGAAGCATATATCTGCTTGCTAAAGCAACACATCTATAGCTTTCGGTCATAACGGCTGTTGTTCGTTACAGTAATTGTAAGCCAGGTGTAGTATGATTAAAAATAAATAATTCAACCAAGCCTCAACAATCAATATTTTTTCAATACTGTTACCTGCACCTTCACAAATACATTTGATATTATAACGAAAAAGTTGCGTTTCGTTAATTGTAAGTCCTATTGTTTATGTACGGAATACAAAAGTATTAATTACATACAATCTATTCAGGATCTCCATGGAATAAGCTCGAGATACAATTTTTATAATTATACATAATCTGTAGGTTGCTTTGTTCGTATTCTAACAAAGACTGTTGCAGTAAAAACTTCAGCAATTAGCAGTTCCTGATTGTCAGATTATTCTAAAAGTATTAAGTTTTAAGGTTTGGCAAAAGAAATGTATTTTACTCTTTAGGAAAGAAAAACTGTTATTATTAATGTGAGTACATTTAACGATTTTAATTGCTACATGTTTTGTAAAGTTTCGTAGAAAAAAATAATTCGATGCGTAATATAAAAGTTAAATCATATACCAATAAATCTGTAGCACACAAATGAGAACCACATTTCTATTCAGCAATTAATTTATTTTCGCACGATACACTTTGTAGAATAGTAATTTTCTAGCATGCAATAATTTTTAGTGGATTGTATAGGTATACTTAAGGTTCTAACTTATCTTCATATAAAAACACTAATGGGCATGAATAGTAATGTAATTGTAAAAGTCTAGACATGATTCAACGCCATAAAACAGTAGTAAAGATATATTGGCTAAGTTAAGCAGTTAATATACCACGTAAAAACATCAAAACAGCGATAACACGGATGGATAAAACATTAATCTAGGAATCAATTGCGAACCGTGAAGTTGTGGGAAAATAAACTACGCAGGGCTCTGGAGGATAATCATGCTGGTATTTACAAAAAAAGCTCAATTGGGGCTTTACAGTTGTTGAGCTGTTCCATTAGACTAGATTCTCTGGAAAATTTGTGCGAATATTTTTATTTCGTATGATAAATGATTATGAAAATTAATAAAAAAATCGAACTGATAGTCATTATGTAAACTCTAGCTTGCATGAAGGATCAGAATCGCGATTAAAAACAATTCTTTGTAGGATTATCTGCTCACAGGTATTTATCTTGACCGACTTCTAAGACAATTCTCTTTGATATATGTACGATAAAGAAGACGGAATTGCTATGATCACCAGAAGACAAAAGAAAAATGTTTACAGGCATCCTAACCTGTGGTTCCGCAAGGTCTAGTAATCAATTCAAGGTACATTTAGATTTCATTAACTGGGTGCAATAATATAAAGCGGCAGCTCTCAAACAGTTTGGTCTTAGGACTCCCTTAAAAATTATCGGAGAACCTCATGAAGAGTTTGTTTATATAGGTTACGTTTTTGGATATTCAGCGTAATAAATGAGAAATTTCATACATATGTATTTATTAATCAATTTAAAAGAACAATACTGAACCCATCACATATTTTTTTGTGAGAAATAAACCGTATATTTTCCCAACCAAAACAAAAATTAGTGAGAAGAGTGGTATTGTTTTACATTTTTCCAGATCTGCCGAAATAGAACGGGATTCTCATATCTACTTCATCCATCTAGTCTAGTCCCTTGCGATATTTTATTGTGGTTGAAATATACAGGGTGTAAAAAATAGTGTAACAAACTTGTAGTGCAGATGGTCTAAATACGAAAAAAGGTTTCTATAAACGTAGTATCGAAAATTGTTTGAAAACAACTACCTCCCAAATGAAAATCCCTATAAGTAGTAAATGCTTTCATTCTATCACCATTACATTGTACGTAGAAGTGACCGTGTTCGTAATAAACTTTAACATAAATGCCCTTTTATCGCCGTATTTATTAAATGACATTATAAGTTAATTTGTCCATAACAAGTGCACTTAAACTTTTCAGTTCAAATATCTGGCAAAAGGTTGAATTTGAAATAAGAGTAGGTACTTTTCTTTACCTAAAATGGTTCAGTGCTCTCTAGTATTGGACTAGCATTAAAAATTCATTCAAAATAAAAAAGTTATCATGCAAGCTACCCCCACACCTGCACCAAAGCTACCCCATATGACGCGCATAGCAATTTCATTTTAGCACCATCTAGTTCTACGTAAGATTTAATATATGCGTGCCAAGTTTAACTAAAATTCCAATTTCGCAGTAACTTCCTTAAAACGCATTTCGAGACTTTTCTTATTTCGAAGAGTACTACCACTACTCAAAGTTTGCAAGACTATTTCTTTTACACCTGGCTTGACACAATATAGTTAGAATAGGAAAGAGTATTTTAATAACCTCTTCATGTGATTGAGGATATTCTTCTTTCCTACTACACCAAAACTCAACAAGTGGCAGTTTGTTAAAGGTTGTAGCGGCAGCTTCCGAGAATTCCAACGTATCCGTAAATTCCTCGGACCCACGGAATGCGTTACTGTAGCAACCAGGTTTTCCCAGAGGTACGAACAATGGAATCAGTAATCTCCAAGATGATGTCACGTCCGCTGGGAAGGGAAGAGGGGTTGAGAAACGCATTCCATAAATACGAATACTACCACCGACACTACTGCGAAGAGGTCGATGGTATCCATGTGTTCATATTGCATTATTATTATTATTATTTGTATTACCTTAGTTATGTTAGTTATTTATTAAATCGTTTATTACATGCCCAGTGTACATTTATTTAGTGCAAACAACGCTAAAGGTTAATTGCAATGGGGAATCTAAAGTCGCATCAATGAACGTTTCGTACTATTATATATTAAATTCCATTGGCTTATCTTGCACTTTGATTGAATTTTTTTAGCCATGCATGATTCTTCAAGATCATGTAACCTTAACCAAGTCCGTGGCAAACGGCGAATAACGTCTTAGTATTATTATGAGACTAGTTCTGACCTCGAAGAGGCTCTAAAAAGGTCTCAAGGACCCCGAGGTGTACAAGGATCACACTTTAAGAACCTCTGGTATAAAGTGATTATAAAGACATAATGTGTTAGGGTACCTTATCACCGTCGAATAAACCAAGTACTTCAGTATCTACAGATGATTAGAAAGCCGCATCTTAAATCTCGTCCAAACTCAACAAACGAAGTAACTACCATATGGCCGGCCTTAATGGTCTAGTGTTTAGCGCATTTGCCTATAACTCCAATAGATGCGGGTTGGACCCTGACCGAGGCACGCAAGAGTATTGTAGCGAGGAAAAATCTGAAAGTACACCTTCTGTCGGATGAGAATTAAAGCCGTTAAAAATCCCTACTAGTGTTCGGATTATCTCAGATAGGCAAAAATTCGTAGTTACGGCGGGCCTACAATGCCCAAATTTGGCCTGAATGCAAAGAGATCCTTGGAAAACCGTGTCCTAGATCTCGCTCAATGAAACACCAAACAACAACCACCGTATGAGGAATCGTAGTGTGCCTAAATACATTGAGATTCTTGGAAAACCACAATTTAGAATTCGTTCAATACTAGCAGACGAATAACAGGAAGGTGCTGTAGAAACTCAAATCAATGCATTTTAGGAAAGCCCATAAACTAACAAATGAGATTTTGACAGATGTCAGAAAACATTAGCACAAGGCATAAGAACAAGACGTCTTTTCCGAACGACAAGCGGCGCAAGAATGGCAAGTAATAATATTCTCGTAGAGCAGATTTTCTGTGGGAGTTTAGTGAGAAATTTCCAAATGTTGCATTAAATAAGAACACATTTTAGGGCAACTGGTAGTATGGGTATATAAAAAGCAACGGAACGGAACGGACACAACTTTATACTGCGGGCGTAATTGAAGACATAGGAAGACGAATGGAAGATGATCCAATGAAATTTATTAGAAGTGTGTTTGAGCTAGGATGGTTTAAACGGAAATTGGAAAATCTTTGCTTACAAATTGCAGATGTATAAGCAACTCTTAGTACTAGATTTTAATAAAAGCTAACGGTATTTTGTAGCAAATCGTGGTAACAATGATATCTGTTTGGTCAAGTTTTATTTTCTGGTGAAGATATTTCGAAATACATAAATTGCTAATCTTCCCCTTAAGTACCTCCTGAATTAAGGTTGGCATATTCCTGTTTGTGATTTGTTGATTCAGCTATGGCACAAAGTCAGGAGTTTCTCTTTCTTTCTATAATCTTCCTGTCTCAATTTTATTGGAATCACATTCAGCAACTTCACATACATATCCCGCCTCATTAGGTAACCGAGATATCCTCTTCCTCAAACAAACAAACAAACTTCAATAATTGTAATCGAAGACTGACCTTTCTGATATATTCATTGGATATTTACTGCACCCATTTGTTTCCAAGTATGCATCAGTGATGCCATAAAATTCCAACAACTCACGCTATTTTAACAAGCGTTCAATATATCTTGAAAAATAGGAACGGAAGCTCCGTTTGGAAGAAATTCAAATAATTATTCAAGATATAAATAAAGCTGCAAGATTTTAGAATAAAAACAGAAACGCTATTTACAGCAGGACGGGGCACAGTCACATATAGCTTAACCAAATTTCAATTTTTGGAGGAATTTGTGCAATGATAGACTCGGGCAAGAATCTATAGCGTTGCGGATCGTATATCTTGTTCCTGAATATGTTTTTGAAATGTGGATGATTAGGAGATTACCTACTTGGATTCTTTAGCAAATTAAATTATGAGTTGTTATTGTATGCTTACAAGCAGCTATAGTACCAGTTCTGGTATGAATTTAATTTAAAGACTTTCTTCCGATGTATACACTGCCTCTGCTTTTAACTAAATTTATTGTAATTCTGACAGGACGGTAGAAGTCAGCTTAACAGAAAAGGCCACTTTAGAGAATCCAGGTGACATGAATCAATGTAAAACCATACTATAAATTCACTAGATTATGTTTATTGATGGCATTTTCTAAATTTTGTGTTCATCAATATTAAACATTTCACGTGAACCTAGCAATTGAATTGAGGATTACATTATACTTTTATTCAATCAATGAAATATATTTTATTATTAAGACCAACGTCTATCCAAGATATTGTTGATCGTTCTGTATGATTGTAATTTCCATTCATTTCTCATTTAATTCATTTATAATTATAATCAATAAATTTAAATGGAATTATACAGCAAATTTGTATATACTCCGCTTATTGGCAACGAAGTAAATCGAATTCGACGCCTAAATTCCTCAAAATGTCATCAAATACGTCTACTGAAATTAAACGAATTGATCAGCAAATGCTTTGATCGAGTCTTCGAGCTTTGTAGCTTGGTCGCGTAGATATTTGATTTAACATATTCCTAGGACGAAGTCGAGTCGAGTTACGTGTGTAGTTTTCATGTTTGCCATTAGCAAAATTTCGGCTCCGGAAAATATATTTCTGTAGCAAAATAAAATTCCCATATCGCCATTGTCTAGATGTATCGCGCTTATGAAGGTAGAAATTTATACTTTTTAGTAGAGATACTGATATTTCACTTATATAGTTTATAGATTTATTTATAGGATATGCACAGGCGTGCAGTGTTTCTATTTCAAAGGCACTTATAATTTGCGTACTTGTCATATGATGTTTCAGTGTGTAGTTGCGGAGCGCAACAACGTACTTATGTCAATAACAGTGACCAACAAAATTGTACCCTCTCTATAAGATGTGTTGCTTATTTTTAGTGAATTCTGTGGAAATGCGATTGCAGCTCGTAATTTACTTATCAGACGCTATCCAACTAAAAGACGATCGTATAAAAAATAATTTAGACGACTTGGAACTTTTTCAAGAAACCACCGCAAACTTGTTATTTCCACAAGATGTAGGCCGAGAACCATCAGGAACATGGAAAGAAAACTAGCAATGTTTCTAGGCCGTGATGAGAATCGCCATGTAAGTCAAAACGATCTGAGCACAAATGTGGGTATTATTAAAACTTCAATTGGAAGAATTCTGAAAGTAAGTGTATTTCTTCCATTTCACGTTACTGCATGAAAATCACCCTCTGAGAGAATTGCTATTTTTTTAACTCTTTCAAAATCAACTACTTCTGAATCCATATTTTTTAAATTGTGTACTGCGTAGCGATGAAGAAAATTTCTTAAACTATGCCGATGTAAGTAGGGGTAACTGACTATGCAAGAAATCCGTACTGCATACGTCTTATAAACTTTCAAAAAGTTTTTCTGTAAATGTTTGATGTGCATAGTAGGTAAACATATTATTGGACCACACTTTCTCTATGAAACTTTAGCGGGGCTGCGTTACTTGGATTACGTACAAAATATTTTATCGAGGTGATTGGAAAATTCCATAATTCAATGTATCACAAAAACTTGATACAGCATGATGGGTGTACAGCTCATCGCAGTTGCATAGTTAGGAATTACTTAGATAATGTATTAGGTTTAAATTAGATTGGTAGAGTACCTGTGCATCCATGGTCAGCAAGCAATTGCAATAACACTCCACAATACTTTTTCATTGGAGTACAGTAAAATAAAAAGATAGTATACCGTACTCCTGTAGTACATGAGCATGATTAACAAAGTAGAATAATCGAAGTGTGTACATCAGTTACACCAAATGCACTTGCTTGTCCGAGAACCATTCTGTAACGAATTAGAAAATGTGTAGAAGCTGATGAAGGCAATTTACAGAAATAAAAAATCTAAGCTACTTATTTTTCTGTTGCTTCCGACTTTAATCCAGTGAAGTAAGGATTAATCTACCAAAAAACTTCAACCCAGCTGGAGTTAGCAGACAACTTATTTAAGCATTACAAGTAACGTACAAAAGTCTCCATTGATACCATGCTGGATTCGCATACTTTTTCAAGGTCAAAGGTCACAAACATTGTTTTTTTGTGATATCTCGCTTCGTGTTGGTTAGACGTTGATAATTATTGGAGAATCCTCTACAAAAAGGGTCATGAGAGGTTTATACGTACGGGCAATCATTTTCGTTTACACAAATCATCAACTGTATAGAAATAAGTAATAACAGGCATTCGGTTCCACACTACTTTCGAGGTAGAATGTAGTTTTTTACATGGTTTTCCCGGTAGGCCTAATCTATGTTTATAAAAGCATGATTTTTTCTCGTCATCGCCTTCAATCTCTACACCGTGTCTACTACCAGGTACAAACTTGGTTAGGAAATGAGTGGAATCCTGAAAAGTGGGAATGGGTAATTAATAACTATCTTCTGGAGTCCATAATGACGTTTTTAGTACCTGCGTAGGACGTACTTCACAGCATAAGTGTTTGTAATTGTGCGGAAAGTTGCGGCGCAAATTGTTGGTGTAGCAAAGCGGGATTGCCATGGTTTGTATTTTGTGGACAATCATGCCTCAATGTAATGTGGCGCAAACCCCATTGATGATTTAACATCGAAAACATCAGAGAAAGAACGATTTTGCCTATAAATTAATTATTTGTAAAGAACATCATTAGTTTCACAATCAATGGAGCTATAAAAGTGTTACATAAAGGAATTCTTGATCTAACCGCCAAGAACGGTGCTTCTTGACGGCTTTCACTAATTCATAAACCTGTACCGGCTCAGCGCTTTGAGGAAACTCGGCTGCTGACGGGTGCACCCGGGTCCTGGTCACATCGCCGAATTTTCAGATCGCCGAAACGATATTTTGAATATTCAAATCGCCGAAAGCGTTCACATTGCCGAATGCATGACAATGATCATTTCGCCGAACGTGATCAGAACGCCGAAAAGTTTGAAGCAAGAAATGCCATACGTCGGCGATGCGGAACAATTAGGAATTGTTCACATCGCCGAACGGGGTTAGAACGCCGAAATAGTCTTGTGATCACATCGCCGAACGTGGTCATATCGCCGAAAATATCCTCTGATCACATCGCCGAAAGTGTTCATATCGGCGAAAAATTTCTGCGATCACACCGCCGAACGTGGTCATATCGCCGAAAAAATTACACTTACTTGTGACTGACAATATTCGAATAGAAAGTTAAGAAAAGTGGCGTGTAGGATATTCAAAAGTGGGTACTTTAATCTCTTATTGATTTACTATACAAATATTCATCATTTCGTGTTTACAAAAACGCACACGAACGCACCCAACCGCGCAGCAGTGACGGATCAAGGGGGGG
>JABXWE010031569.1:0-14997 GCA_014611495.1 Limonius californicus | reverse complement strand
TGCAGTTCTCTACTGAATAAGTCCAAACTCCGTCTACTTTTGTTGCATTGCGGAAATAACTTTCAACTATGAAAATTTTTTGTTCTAACGAAAACACCATTTTGTAATGCGCAAATTCTACCTACAAGAAATAATTTTTAGTACATAATGCGATTTTGGAACTAATTACTTACAGGAGAGACAAGTAATCAACTGTCAAATAACAATTATTTAGATAACCTCAAAACATCAGGTGTTTGCGGCTCGGCAGCTGGTTATGAAGCGACATACATTTACCGACGCATAACTGATGCACAGCCTACTATAAACGTGGGAGTTTTTGAACACGGTTTATTATTACCCCCATCCGTAAAACAGTCTTTAAATTAACTTAATGCAGTATATTACAGTGTATGCTGTATGTAATTCTATGTTAACTAAGTGTATTACCATATTCTACATATAACTGTAATTAGTATTGGAAATTGATTGCGTTACATAAATCCGGGCCTAACACGTATCCTTGGGGCACAGCCAAATCTACTTGGTTGCTTCAAATACTTAATTCTTCGTTCTCCTAAATTACAGTATATTACTCTCTTCTATATAAAAATGTCATTATTATTTAAACTTGATTGTGTTAAATAAAATCGGGCCTAACATGTATCCTTGAGACACACCAAAATCTACCTTGTTGCTTGAAATATGTAATTCTTCGTCCTCTTAAGTTACAGTGTATTATTCTCTTCTACATATAAATTTTATTATTATAAAAAATTGATTGCGTTATATAAAACCGGGCCTAACATGTTTCTTTAGGGCACACCCAAATCTACTTGGTTGCTTCAAGTACGTAATTCTTCGTCCTCTTAAGTTACAGTATATTACACTCTTCTACATAAAAATGCAATTATTATTTAAACTGGATTGTGTTAAATAAAACCGGGCCTAACATGTATCCTTGGAGCACACCCAAATCTATCTTGTTGCTTGAGATATGTAATTCTTCGTCCTCTTAAGTTACAGTATATTATCCTTTTCTACATATAAATTTATAAGATCAATAACCCCGCTTATGGGGGAGGCCCTTGCCCAACAATAGGATGTTGCGGGCTAATAAAGAAAGAGCATATAAATTTTATTATTATTATTAAAAATTGATTGCGTTACATAAAACCGGGCTTAACATGTATCCTTGGGGCACACCCAAATATATCTTGTTGCTTCGAATATGTCATTCTTTGTCCTCCTGAATTACAGTATATTACTCTCTTCTATATGAAAATGTAATTATTATTTGAATTTGATTATGTTAAATAAAACCGGACCTAACATGTATTCTTGGGGCACACCCAAATCTACCTTGTTGCTTGAAATATGTAATTCATCGTCCTCTTAAGTTACAGTATATTATCCTCTTCTACATATAAATTTTATTATTATTAAAAATTGATTGCGTTACATACAACCGGGCCTAACATGTTTCCTTGGGGCACACCCAAATCTACTTTGTTGCTTGAAATATGTAATCTTCTCTCCTTATAAGTTATAGTATATTACCCTGCCCCACATACTATAAATTTCATTACTATTAAAAATTGATTGCCGTAAATAAACCAAGACCTAACATGTACCCTTGGGGCACACCCAAATCTACTTCGCTGCTTCGAATATGTAATTCTTTGTCCTTCTAAGTTACAGTATATTATCCTGTCTTACATAAAAATTTTATTACTATTAAATATTGATAGCGTTAAATAAAACCGGGCCTAACGTGTACCCTTGGGGCACATCCAAATACTTTCCTGCTTCGAATCTGTAATTCTTCGTCAACTAAGTTACAGTGTATTACCTTATTCTACATAAAAATGTAATTATTGTTTAAACTGGATTGCGTTAAATAAAGCCGGGCCTAACTTGTATCTTTACAGATACAAAGAGCTTCGGTTGTCGGTTACTTGTTGGTTGCGACATTTGACAATCAACTGTCAAACGTTGTTGGCGAGAAATAAGCATTCGTTTATGTGCTTTCACTATTATTTGTGCATGTTTCTGCAGAAAACAAAATCCGTTCTTTTTAGAACTAAAATTTAAATACAAAATCAATTCATTCAATTCATTTCATAAATTTGTGCATTTATGAGAGTACATAAATAAAGTTTGTTATTGCAGTAAGAAAACACGTTACAAAGTTATTGTTCTTGGAATCTACAATTAATATTTTAATAGCTTCGCTGCTACTTATTATTTTTAAGCCTTTGCCAGTGAGTTTTGTAACACCCAGTATCGTTTTGTTACTTAAATGTTGTATCTTTGGGTATCCGTATTTACTAAGTGGATATATCGTATAACATTATATCATTATACGTTAGCAACCGAAGTAAGTTCTATCAATTGCTTTGATTTGATTATTCCATTGAAAAAAATAACAGCTAAATTATTACGTCAAACTGATGCGTCTTAGATAGAGACATATAACTCTCTCTTTACTTATAAATTCAATCATGACCCGCACCCGTATTATGACCAGAAGACGGCCGTTGAGACTGCTTACAGATAGCTTTACCAAATTAGTCGTATTACGAGGCAGAATTTACTAGATACAATTACATCAGTCCACTAGGCATTAATAGATTTATGGTAATTGTGGTCAATTAAGTTTGATTAACAGTATATAATTTAATTAACGTGGTATGTAAAATAACTTTATACGGGGTTTGTTACGAAAGTCTTCAAACTGTTTGGTGAATCTATTTGAAATATTGTAGTGCTGAAGTAGATAGGTAAATTGGACCAAAACGGTATATTTTAGTCTGCGTGATTAAACTGTTTTAAATTAGCATTAAAATTATGAACAAGGAAATGAAAGTATCTAGCATCGACCGTCACCAACTAAATTTACATGAATTATCAAGATAAATGATAATAATACATGACATATTACAAATAAGTGCATCACCATTTTAAAACAATACTAAAGTGAGAGAGGCTTCAGCACGCATTCAAAATTTCCATTTTACAGTAGACCTAAACTGTAGTACCATACTGTATCAGCGAGAATACCAAAAGGGAAATATAGTACATGTGACAAAAATACAAGGATCAGAGATGTAATCAATAGGATTCACTGTTTGAAATTAAACATGAAATACGTGCAAAATAAACTTCTGCAAAAAATTACAATTACAACACTATATACAGCAAGACACATTACGGTGGGTTAGGTAGTACAGTCTGAAAATAAACAAAGAAAATTAATTAAATAATAAAATCAAGTTTAAAATGATTTGTCTCTCCTCGGTCTGAGTCCCAAAACTACAATATTATATTCTGAAAATAGCATAACAATGAAATCATTGGTGTCAAGACCCTACTGCGATCAGTGTACTCTAAATCTGTTAAAACAGTTTTGCAGCTGGGCCCTGTTGCGGTAGATTCTCTTCTAGCAATGCACCCGTCCATTGTGTAACAGAATTTTTTTAGTTTCATTGAAAATGGGACGGGCCCGAGACAATCGAGGATGAATAAAGACGTGTAATTACAAAAAGTGGGCAGTACAATTCGATAATAAATAAAATTGTGTTTAAAGTGGCTTGTCCATCGTAGGTAAGAATTTCGAAATTACTATTTGCAATAAAAATAGCATAACAATGACATCGTTGTTGTAACAGGTGATTTTCAGATTAATCTGAAATTTTGTTTAACAATAAATCAGTTGTATCCAGGTGTAAGTTGTCTACTTTATAAATATGCGTAACTGCTAACTAATAATGTAAATGCTTATTATTCGTTGAGTGACATCTTACAAGTGGGATATATTGTAGATGAAATGGATTTGCGGAATAGTATGTCATTTAGATTGCCTTCGAATAATTCACCTCTGTAATGAAAACTGTGGCGGTATCACTAAATAATCGCTTTTTCGATCATATTGCTTGGGACCGCGGAATACGCGCTGTCAGTCGAAATCACAGTGAAATGCGGTCCGATCAGCTGCGTGGTCGAACCCTAGCTGGGGCGACCGTATTTCACTTAGTTAAGTTTAGGGTGCTTGTTGCATGAATGGCTAGTATGTAAGGGAAGCTCGCACCCTCCTGAAGTAATGCGAAAGCGGTTCCAGGGGAGAACGGTAGTAAGAATAAAAAAAAGATTACATTGCTTAAAGTGATGTTGTAGTTGCTTATGGGACCTCATAAATAACTCTTTATATGCCATTTTCATATGAGATTTGGGATTCCCACCAGCATGTTCTGCTGCTTTTGGCCATACATTTTACATTAAATTAAATTAAACGAGCAATCAATTATAGCAAACAGTGATATTGCAAATGGAACTTGAATAACAACACGAACAGTTCCTTTGTCTGATTTTCAATTGAAGCACACTCTATTTATAAAAATATCTGATCCTGAAACAAATTACGATTAGTTAGAAAACTGTAAGAATGTTCGATAATTCTTCATAACTGCGTGAGATTTACATTTTAGAGATGTTTCACATACATTTTTTCTGATTGTATAACTTACTTTTACTGCCACCGTTAACTGAATATTTGGAGGTTCCTTTTAGGCAACCGGATGTACATCACCAATGTTGAGAGTGAAGTATGCGATCATTAAACCACCATCAACTGCAACTGCAACGGCTTTGTAATATATTTTTGCATTTCATATTGCAATTAGTTACGGTTGCATAAAGTGTCATTTACAGTTTGTGAAGTGACATGACAATTTTTGACAGAATTATTTGTGTAATTTTTCGGGAATAATCCCAATTAAAAACTTCGAAAACTAGTACATCTGACAATAATAGTTTTAGTTACTTTCAATGTTAGAAATGCACTTGTCATAGACATTATTAGGCATATATTAAAATGTAACTAAAACTAGACACTTTCCATAAATATGATAATTTTATGAGCATCCATTACATTTTTATTTTATTGGTAAATTAATAAACATTTTAGGCAAAATGGCCAAATCAACGTTTTTAAAACGTGGAGCCACCTTCCTAAGATGTGTTGGGGGATATAGTTAATAATATATATTATTGTAGGTTATAGAAGTACCCACAAATATATGTTCAAAAATGCTTTGATAAGGAGTTACATGAGTCCGTAAGTCCTTATACATGCTTATTTAACGTTTGAAACAGTAGATTTCGTCGGCGATGAATCGGATTTGGCCACTCAGGTCACCTGATTTAATCCCGCTCGGTTTTTAATTATAGAGCCGTGGGAAAAATATTGTTTATGATCAAATGACTGAAACCGAGGTTGAGCTTTAGCAACACATTCAGGGCGCAGTTACATGTATCTGTAACATAGTAATCTGAGGAGGTGAGGCCTGTAGTTTTCAAGAAGGAAGGAATTTCAAATAAGTCTTGCAATTTGGGCTTTGTTAGTATTTCTCTTGTAATTTTCGAATTAAACATTTTTGGGCATTGGATCCCCCCGGCACACACAGAGAAAATTTAGCACCATGTTTTTCAAACGCCCTGTGTAGAAACAACAATTTTTGTAAGAACAATCGTAAATGGATAATAATTCCAATTCAAGTCTTTAACACACCACTGCTAGTAGAAGTACTAGTAATATTTTTTAAATACTTCGTAACTATTGTAGCTAGTTGCTGTGTTATTATCTAATAAGCAACATAACCAAGATTGAAATAGAGTGAAATAATTGCGGAAAAAATTATAAGAATTTACGATAAACAAGTGCCAAAAATACTGTAAACTAATGTTACGTTTACTATCTATGTGGACCTAATTTAATGAAATATTTTCACTTATTAGAAACGACGAACCTATAACGATATAATTTACACAACCTCAATATCAAGATGTATCTAATTTTCTTTACATTAGAATAATGCCATCAAATTTATTTTGTGGTATACTATGCGCACTGGCTCTTACATTGGCTGCAGTTCAGTTGACAGCGTTCAGGTAGATGGTCCTCAGCCTTGGGAGGGCCATGGAAACAAATATAATGGTTTGTGGATGTAACAATTGTCAGGTTAGCTTAGGATTCCTTTCACTTTGCAACCTGGCAACACTGCATATGTTCGCGTGTATATTCAACAGAAAGAACTAAATCAAAAGAAATGAATGAGCGATTACAGTGGAATTAATGGTCTTTGTTGTTAGTTGGTTTAAGCCATTTTAAAGCTTGATAAGATTGGGGACATACGGTTATCTAATATTGAAAATATATTGAACACGTCCTTTGCTCAACTGTTCAACATCAACAGTTGGATGCAGTACTATAGCATGGTACGTAAAATAATGTTACGTTTACTATCTATGTGGACCTAATTTAGTGAAATATTTTCACCTTATTAGAAACTACGAACCTATAACGATATAATTTACACAGCCTCAATATCAAGATGTATCTAATTTTCTTAACATTAGAATAATACCATCAAAATTTTTTTTGTGGTATACTATACGCACTGGCTCTTACATTGGCTGCAGTTCGGTTGACAGCTTTTAGGTAGATGGTCCTCAGCCTTGGGAGGGCCATGGAAACAAATATAATGGTTTGTGGATGTAAAAATTGTCAGGTCAGCTTAGGCTTCCTTTAACTTTGCAACCTGGCAATACTGCATATGTTCGCGTGTATATCCAAAAGAAAGAACTAAACCAAAAGAAATGAATGAACGATTACAGCCTAGTTAATGGTCTTTGTTGTTGATTGGTTTAAGCCATTTTAAAGCTTGATAAGATTGGAGATATAGCATGGTACGTAGACTATAAATTAAACTATTTCTTCAATAAACCAAGAAAGTAGTTTTCTGAATAATAATTGAATTAACTGTTTAGCAACGGATATTTAACAATGTAAGAGAACTTATTGTTTTTCTAATAGTCGTTTCATAACATGTATGGAATTTCCTAGTAAAAAATGAAAAACATACACACCCGTATTATAGGTTTACAGAGTATGTGAAGTAATTGGAACAGCATCAACTAGTTAATTATACACATGTAGTGATCCAATATCAGTTCGCAGAGCATAAACCGTATTAAGTTTTGAAATAAAGCGATCCTGTCAAAATCAGGAAAGTGGTTTGTGTAATCCAGTTTGAAACATTTGGAATGAACGAGTTTTGAATTAGATAAAACCTACGCTGTCGGTCGCATCGGTTAAATTAACAGCAAATTAATTCTGATTAAGTTAACTACATTAAGTAGATACGTGACATCACAAGCGAGACAGTCGTCATACATGCAATTATACATCGTCTAATATGCTCATGTTACTTTACTTAATCTCGTTCCACAGCAGCTGCCGTGGCGCCTCCATCATTCGGAATAACTTATACAAACTTATGCCAACCCTGATGGAATTTCGGTTGTTTCATAATTCAATACAATGTTTCAGTTTATGTAGTTAAACTGTTTAATTATATTGAATTTTAACTATAAAGCGAATGCAGCAGCTCAATTGCAAATCAACCATAACACACCAGAAAAAAAAAATAATCGCATTGTACGAGAGTTATTTGAAAAGTTCTGCAAAGGAAATAGAAACTGGTTATTTAGTATTTTATTAATGTAATTAATAATTCACTCATACCAACAATGCTCCAAAACGAATCTCTCAAATATTCTTCAGCTGATTCTTTAACATTTTAATTTGGCTACAAATTTCTTCCCAACATAAGTCAGACGGAACTATATTAGGGGAACAGGGTGATAGCCAGTAAAGCGTACTTGAATCCGTTGAACATTGCAATGGAAACGACACTTGTATGAGCGTATGCATTGTTTCGAGAATAAATTACTCATTTCTTAGCTAGAACTGTCCTTTTTCATGATTATGTTTGTCCAACCGGTCTAAAGGGGTTGCATAGTGATAGAAGATTGTGCCATTACCTTTCCAACAGACTCTACAGATATTGACTGCTTTGGACCCAAATTTCATTTACGTTAGACATTTTAAAACGCAAACGTAAGAAGTTTGATTTCGAATTAGTTTTTGATCAATTGTTAGACCTTCGTAACTATCGTACGTTTACAATACCTAATTCTTTAGTTAAAAAAGGTGGAGAAATGCAACAAGAAGAAATAACGAAGCTGGTACAAGAAATATGGAAGAGCAAACAATTACCCAAGCAATGGTTTGAAGCTATTCTGCCCTACATACAAGAAAGGTAGTATTACAGAATATAAAAATTATAGCGGAATAGCTTTACAAGATATAGTGTATTAGATATTAGCAATACTAATTAGAGAGCGAATTAAGGGTATTACCGAAACTATCGTAGGAGATTACCAAGCTGGGTTCAGAGCAAATAGGTCGGTAACTGACCAAATTTGTGCAATGAAGCAGATTCTTGCAAGTTCGGATGAGTTTAATTTATCACTTAATATGTGCTTTATAGACTTCAAACAAGCTCACAACACAATCAAGAGACATAAACTGTATGTAGTATTAGAATATTTTGAGTTTCCAAAAAAAATAGTGAACGTAACAAAATCTGTGTTACAAGACACTAAATATAAAGTGATGGTAGAAGGTAGGGTCTCTCGCGGTTTTGAAATCAAAAGAGGTTTAAGATAAGGAGATCCAATATCACCGATGTTCTCTAATTTGGTGCTCCAGAAAGTGATAAGGTAAAGTAATACATATACATACTAAAGACACAGTATATCTCCACAGACATCAGTGTGTAGCATATGCTGACGATCTAGTACTGCTAACACGAAGGCCAGGAGAACTGAAAGAGGTTTCTCGACGACTGAAAAGGAAAGCCAGAGAATTCGGGTTGGAAGTGAAGACGAAGTATATGGCGATGAGGAGCAATGTGAATCACGTTGGACAAGACTTTAAAATAATATCTGGGGTAGGAAAAGAATATAACTTTGAAACGGTTGATGGTTTTTATTATCTGGGGGTGACATTAACAAGTAGAAATGAGGAAAGTGAAGAAATAAATAAAAGAATAACTGAAGGAAGCAGAGGCGCTGGAGCACTAGCGAGTTTATTAAAATCCAAAGAAGTATCAAGGGGCGCAAAAATAAGAATATATAGAATAGTAATTTGTCCAACAGTCCTACACGCATGCGAGACATGGATGCTCAACAAAAATATAGAAAGAAACCTGGACGCTTGGGAAAGGAAGATCCTTAGAAAAATGAACGGTGGTGTTAAAGAAGGTGAAATGTGGAGAAGGCGTACAAATCAAGAAATAATCGAGGTATACAGGCAGCCAAAAATAACGACCGTGGTGGAATACAGAGGTTACGAATATTGGGACACATCGCTAGATAGCCGGAAGGAAGAGTAACGAAACTTGTACTAGAGAGTGAAGCAGGCACGAGACGACAATGAGAAGAAAATGGATGGGAGCAGTAAAGGAGGATCTTAGATAGAGTCAAATCACAGAATGGAGAGAGCTGGCAAAGAACAAAAAAGTAAAAAAACTGTTAAGGCCTTCGGCCACTAGGTCTGCACAGCTGTTCTGTTTAATGTATAATTCTTTAGTTAAGATATGAAATGTACCTTCATCTGAACTGTGTACAGAAATATGTTATTAGCGATCCTCTAACTTCCTGATACGTATTCTGTTAATGATTTCTGGTTTTTGAGCAGTTTTTGACGTTCATTACAAGGGCTGTCTTCCAGAATTTCAGAGCTCAGTTAAATTTAGAATAAGTAGTTAAGTTTAGGCACTGTCTATTTTCTACTACTGTACTAGCAACTATTTGATAGAATGACTTGATATTTCACAGCTGTTAGTGTGACAGACGAAGTAGTTCGTTCTACAATTTCGGAAATATGAATGCCGTCTGTACTTAATTCCTGGAACTTCTTAATTGCTGCAGTTCTAAAAGCGTAGCCGCAGGTGATGCTCAGATTTAAGAGTATCTACGCGCGTTGTAGACAACCATTTTGTTTTTAAAGCCCACTGTGATAATCTTTTTAGGGCACTCTAGGCTAAAACTCCATACCACTACTATCATATTTACAAAGAATATTTAACCATTGGCCACAAAATTAAAGCAAATCATTTAAGTAATAGCAGCTATCTGTAAGTTTGTTGGCTGCAAACAATTACTAGCACAGAAAATGTTTCTTTTAGTTGGTGGTCATAAATACGAACCCCGTTTGAAGGGGTTGATTCAATTTTGTACTTAATTTTAATCATTATTTGTAGAATATGTTTGTTGGTTTTATAAATGCCACGAACCATTAAATTATAAAGTGTCAAACGTTGATTCATGAAAATACAGCAATTTTATGAAATAAATTTTGTTATAATGCATTTTACGAACGTGGTGGCCATACTATGGATGGGTCCTTCTACTCCAATACATCTTCCCGGAAAATGTGCGTTAAGCCAAGCTCTAACACGAAGACATTGATATGCTGGTGTTCCATCGTGTTGTTACCACGTTGCACGTCTAATAGTTTCAGACATTTCTGCATTTCTGCATTCATGAAAATTATGATAATTATTGATACCATCTCGTGTGAAAGAAGCTTCATCGGTCCATAAAATTTGCGGTAGAATTTGATTATTTTGTACCCAATCACAAAATCTCAAACGAGCTTCACAATCATTACCTAGAGCTTGAATTCTTTGATGATGATACGGATGTAAACGAGCACTTATTATTCTCCAAAGCTAGTTTCTACATATTCTAGTACGTAATGCAACTCTTCGCACACTTAAAGACGAATCTTTTTGTAATAAATCAAGAACTTGTTCGTCATCGTGTATGGGTCTACGGACAACTCCTTGGCCGACTGCATGTCTTGCATTGAAAGTGCCATGTTCCCTCAGCTGACGATATTGGGATATCTTCTACAATAATCTTGTTGCGCTGCTAAAGCATTTCCATCACACAGACAGTAAATATAATGAATATCTGCATATTGTTTATTTGAAAATAACATTGGCATTGTGGATCACTTGTGAATCGCTTGTGAATTACGATGGAATGAGGATACAAAGAAGAAGACAATCACTTCAGTATCACGGTAATAAACTGACAAGTTACAAACAATAAGTTGTTAAAAAGGTGTTCAAATGTTACCATACAAAAGCCACGATCATGGCAACGAGATCATTATTTCAGAAATCCGTTGAACTAAAATTTTAGACACATAAATTATGAAATAAACAATAACTCGTTAACGGTTACGTTTAGGACATATGTTGTGTGTGACCCTACTAAAACCAACCGCTTGGTAAAAGTTATCGTCATTTTCAACTTGTATAAAAATGTATTTAATGTAGGTCTGAATTAGAAAAGAAAAATAAAAAATTGTATGGGTCGATCGATACTTGCAATGATAGGAGTATATTTTAACATAAAGTTAATTTAAACTGTTTGTTTTCAGATAGCAGGAGGGGGTGGAAGGGGCATGTTTTGCTACCACTGCCCCCCTGCGTTACACCCTGGAGCTACTCCACAACCAAGAATACCGCAGCTTGATTACCCCTTCGCACCAACCCATCCATGTAAGTTGTTTCAAATAAGCCTTTATTTAAGGTTAGGGTTACAAGTACAACACTTCAATCAGTAACATTTACAAGTCGAAACATTAATCTATTAATATTAAAATTAGGTAAGGATGTTAATCGGAAAGAATCTATTTACAGTTTGTAATTTTTAAGCAAATGTGTGCTTTTATATAGAGTGATCAAATAAACTTTGCTGTACATTGTTGCTGAACATATAGTGAGTTTGAAAAAAAAAATGAAAAATATTCTTTCATGTCAGGCAGATGAGAAATTTAGCAATTTTGCAATAACGTTATAATGCAAATACTTGCGTTTACGTATAGAAAAAAAAATACAACTATTTAAAGCTAGCTATCAAAGAAAGGCATTGTTGTCAAATACATCTTTAGGAAATTTTCATCGGATATTTAAATTATTACAACTAAATTAGTTGTAATATTCATACCAGGTAATGAAATTAGTATTCAAAATAAATAATTACATACAGTCAAACCCACTTAATACGAGCTAGGATACAAGGAATCTTGGATATAGCGAGCGTGTATTAAGTAACAGTTTGGATTTGTTGGTAAAATGTAGCTTGTATTTCTTAAACTTTTGAAAAAACCGCTTCCTACCATGATATTTAAAATACCTAAATATGTATTTTAGCAAGTAAGTTGTCATCTTCAGTAGGAACTGATAAACTTGGACTATCTAAGGTAGGTCTGGCTGGGGAATGCTTCCATTGTTGATTCAGGGCAGATCTTATCTCCAGAGGTGTTCCTCAGCCAAAGTTACTTTAAATAGTCCGAGCTTGAAAGTTTCTAATGAAGATGGCAACTTTGTTGCCGAGTTGCATAGAAGGTTATACAAAGTTTTGCACATTTGAAGCAGCATCTATTATCCGTCATTTTATTGTATTTCACAGAAAATATTCGAGTTTATCTAAACAGATTGCTATTATAATAGTGGTACGTTATTAGTTACTGGATATTGTAATTTGCTTGGGCAATTCCTGCTTAATCGAACCGTAAAGTACTTTAGATAATCCTATAACCGTTGACATTTTTCTGGAATTGGAACAGCTGAAGTGGTTTCAAGTAGTGATAAAATGTAGCAGATAAAATAGTTGCATATCTAGCTTGTATTGTACAGAAAAAATTAAAATTCACCCACGCTGTACGTAAAAACATTAAAAAATATAATTCAAATAAGGAAATGGTTTCTGGAATTATCCTGAGTATCTCATCTTAAAAGAAGGGGCAAATGTTTTACTAATGAATTTTGGATCATCCTTAAAGATATGTGATCTGGAACCAGAGATGTGGTTTGTTGAATCGAATTCTACTGTATCAACTGAAATTTATAAAATGTTTTAGACAGAATATGAGATTTGAATTACGGAAACATGTATGCACCAATATCGTCTTAAAAATCGGCAAAAATACTATAATTAATACAAATGTATGTAGCATCCACGTATGTATTTATTTTTAAGTAGTATGATGCTCAGTTGGCAGAGCGTCTGCTTTCTGGGTACAATTCGATTCCCCTCGCAGCTTATATAAATCGTATGCTGCAACCCGCCACATACAGTTTCCCCGGTAGACAGCCGTTGGATCTTAATGCTAAAAACCTTCTCCGGATGTTCTGTCGTTCGGATTCATCATTAAATTTTAGATCCCCGAGTTTCTACTTCAGCGCTAAGGAGATGCACGTAGCAGAGAAGAAGCCGGTGCTCGAACAATAAAGTTGTTAACGACGACAAACGAATGGCTATTCTACATGTGTTTCACTTTTTTGAAATCTCACAGTGCGGTAATTGAAATGAGTGTAAGCGGCAAACGTGTATTAGAATATGATGTTCATTATACAATGGATATAACGAGAAACCGTTAGCTTCCCGAGAGATATTGTTTTAACTAAGTTGGAGTATTTATTTTTATATTTAGCAGCTATTATCGAAACTACGAAAATTAAAGATATGGAGAATACAACTGGTAATCTCAGTTTCTTTGAAGAGTTAATCTCAAAGAATGTGTTACCGATTTGTTCATACTGCCTAGAGGTTTCTTAACAAATTACCTTCAGAATATACGCCGTTACTTGACCACCCTGTATATAAAAAAATAAATGAGTTATTCCAGGGTATTCGTTTAAAAATTATAGCATTTCGGGTTTACTTTTGTTGTTAACATAAAGTCGATGTGTGGTGTCTCCAACAATGTTAAATAAATGAAATAATACAAATATTTAGGGGCGCTAATAGTTAAAATCTATATGTATACAAGTTTAATGTCATTTGAGTGTTTAGTTCATTAGCATATGCTAGCGTACTAAGAAATGTGGATCCCTTATTGTAGGAAACCAGTTGAAGTTCAGCTACTGTTATTGTAAAACTAATTATCGACACTTAGTTTGAACCAAATATATAATAAGGGTTCGAAAATTCCATGAGATACATATTTCAGGTAATTTAATTATAGGGAAAATACTCTGCTGTTGTTTACAGTAAATTATGACTTAATCTTTCGACTGTGTACTTACGTTTCAATTATCATGGTTTCCTTTAAGGTAGTCACATGCAGTTTATGATTATTATAAGTCTTATACAATTGTGCCTATAAATATGGTTTTGTAGGGTGTAATTTAGAATTTCTGAATTGAGGTTATAATTTATTACAGAGCGCCTTGTTGCCTGTGCTATTCGCGTGATAATACATTAATGGCGACAATTAATAGTTCTATTACTAGTAGGTACATCTAATAGCAATGCCTTGAGCTGCTTTCAGTGTTAAAACAGATCAGAAAACATTCAAAATGTTCAAATTCAAGGACATGTTTTGATTATAAGAGGTGTGTTCAATAGAAATCAATCTTCGCTTAATAAAAAAATGATTCAACAATTTAATTACAAATAATTACCGTCACTGTTAAGGTGACCTATCCCATTGTTTTACTAACCGACGTATACCCTGCTCGTAGAATTCTTGTGGCTGCTGATTGAAGAACCCTTCCACAGCTCTCTCTAGTAAACCCTCCACCCTCAACTCGAAAATGTACCCCCTAAGCCACATTCTGTACTTCTGCGTCAGACTCAAAATTCCGACCTTTCAACGCCTTTTTCGGGTGGATGTTCTTAAACCCTCCATTTATTTCGTTGAAGATTTTTTTAATACGTTAGCAACATGAGGCCTAGCATTGTGGTGCGGCAAAATGACCCCACGCGTAAGTTTTCCTGGGCGTTTGCGTCTTATTGCTTGATGAAGCTTGTTCAAAGTTTCATTGTACACATTTGCATTGACATTTACTACAGGTTCCTTAAACTCTATCAACAAGGGCCCTTCATGGTCGCAAAAAAATGTTAACATTACCTTACCTGCAGAAGGTTGTGCTTTAAACTTCTTCGGTGGTGAATGTTACTATTGCATCGACGATAACTTACTGGATAACTCGTAGTAATGGCACCAAGTTTCGTCACCAGCAACTATTGGCAGAAGAAATTCATCACTATTTTGCCTATAGTCTGTGAGGTGTTGCAGAGATAAGTCCA
>JABXWE010031565.1:0-15520 GCA_014611495.1 Limonius californicus | reverse complement strand
TCTTTGAAAATTTAAAAGTTCTCATATTATTTTCTCTGATTATTAACACACAACGTATTTACACGAACAAAAGAAATAACATATAAATTATGTTTACATATGTATTGTGTATTACAAACATAGCTTATAGTTTCTTGTATATTTAGTTCATACGAATGTTAATTAATTTTTCGACACTGCGACACCGAACGCTTCAATGCAACATGACAGACAAGAGATTGATGGATATATGAGGGAATCCTACAAACTGCAAACTATAACAAGAGCAACATTTTATACTTGCTAAAACAGAATTTTCTTATTATTTCAGAGCTTATAAATAAATTCAATTGTTGTAAGTGGTATTGTACTTCATCGCAAACTAACTCATACTTGGAAAGCTTCTTGTACTAATCGGTATGTCGTTGTAAAGCGTACTCGTTATAAGACAATTTAAACCATTTCATAGTTAAAAATATCCCTGAAATATATCATTATAATTAAGATAGAAAAGCGAAAACTTCAATAAATGTATTCAAAACTCTTCCAGGGTAAGGCAGTTAAGTTACAGTAATTAAGTAAATGTCTCTAAAAAAAAAAAAAACTCTGAAATTATAGAATATCGAATTATACTAAAATTTCTCCATAATCAAAGATAGAACCACAAAACTTTATTAAAACAATTTTAGAAGAAACCACATTTTTAACTAAAAATTTGTAAATTTACATTAAGTAGCGCAAAATCTAGTTTGCAAAGACCGTCATAAAACCTAGAGTTTCTTCACAGCCGAAACACAAAACAACAAAATCTTATAAGAAAACTCTGACATATTAGAAAAGAGGTTTTCTACATTTTATATTTAATGACAAAAATATCATAATTTCTCCCTAATCAACTGAAAAACACCAAAATGTAAGCAGAAAAGTTTAGATTTATAGAATTATACAGCCAATATCAAAATTTTCGAAGTTTTATTTGTAATTTTCGAAAATCTGCAAAATGCGTAAAATAAACTTTGACATTACATTTTACATAAGATATCGAATAATACTACAGGTTTCGAATGTTATCGAAAATCTTAGATGAACTGATATGTAGCTTTTCTACAACCACGGGCGAAAACATGAAAATCTTTTTAAAAATGTTTCTAAAGGAATTCACACATTTTTGGAGGAATCATCATCATCAACAGTCATTTTCTTCCCACTGTTGAGCATCGGCCTCTTTTCTGCCACGTGTTTCTCCTCAGCGCTAAGGTAGTAACACGGGGGACCTGCAGTTTAACATCGAATCCGAACGACAAGAATTCCAGAGAAGGTTTTAGCATTAAGATACCACGGTTGCAAGCCGTATTAGGAAATTATGTGTGGTGGGTTGAAGCATAAGAATTTTATAAACTGAGCAGTAATACTGACATACACATACAGGCACCACACTTTCAAAGGAATATTTATTTCAATTTTCATGAAATGGCGAAAAGGATCACGTTGCCGAACCATATTGAAAATGGGAGACGACCTAGAATTCTTCCACCACTTAGAAATAAAGGTTGTTGCCGATTGAACTAATCTATTCAATACAGTAAACTTTAAAATTTTGCTAGAAACATTTCATAAGAAACTTTGTCATTAAGTTTTACATAAAAAAAAGAATAATACTACAGTTTCTGAATGATATCGAAAAGCTTAAATAAACGAATACAGAATTTTTCCAAAACCACTAGTGTAAAAACCAGAATCTCTAAATTTACATGAAACAGCGTAAATTATTGTATCTGCAAAACTTATTGAAAGATAGATATGAACTAGAATTTTCCACAACCAAAAGAAAAAAGAGAACGTGAAAGATTGTGAAAACGTCTATCTATAATTTTTTCACAATCAAGGGACATTTATCAATATCTTATGAAAAATATTTCACAGCAAACTATGACACGAAATAAGTTTATATGAAAAGCGAAAAATACCAGTTTTCTAAGGTTATTTAAAAGCGTGATGAACTAATCTATAATTTCTCCACAACCACAGTCGGAAACAACAGGATTCTGTTAGAAATAGTTATAAAAAAAGAACATTCTTGTAAATTTACATGAAACAGAAAAAATGTAAAAAAACAACTAAATTTTCGAATATATGTTTTAGAAGAAGAAATACTGTTACGAACCCAATTTCCAAAATTCTAAATTAAATTATTATTACTTCATAGTTGTTGTAATGTGATTTCAATTGCATACACATTTATGTTGCAAGCAATGAGGTCATTTTAACTCAGCAAAATTAAAGTACATTGGAATATTTTCTTTTCTCAATCGCTTACTGCCAACTGTCAACTACGCACTGACTGTCACTACTACCCCCTCAACTCTCAAGTGTCCTTTTTATAAATTCCCTTTTGCACCCATAAGCGATGACCTGGTTACTTCATTTCCCTTATCAAGTGTATTACTTATTTCACATTGCTTAATTTAATATTCCAATGTACTTTAATTTTGCTGAGTTAAAATGACCTCATTGTTTGCAACGTAAATGTGTAGGTAATTGAAATCACATTACAACAGTAATGAAGTAATAATAATTTAATTTAGAATTTTGGAAATTGGGTTCGTAACATTATCTTCCAGGTAAATTGTTTCAAATTCACATCAAATAACAACAAATATCACTGATTTCATAAAGTATGGAAAATAAAACCGATCCCACCAATATTAACCTTGACTGTCTACAACGTGATCACTTCTTTACTTGGAAAGAAGACCTACCTGGGGTAACTTAAAGGAGTCCTTCGTACATCCGTAGTGGTTACCAAATCTACAGTATCCGTTACGTTCAACTTAAAGTTGAGAAATAGTTATTCTAAATAGTTTACTTTATCGCAACCAATGTTGATTTATGACTAGCTTTCAAGTATAGAGCATCGTTACCTGTCTTTTTAGCTATCCACTGAGGTTGACTTTTGGATACATTTCCAATGAACTTCCTTAACAGTCGCCCAAACGATATCTTAAATAGTTAATTTTATACTAGCCAAAAAGGTTAAGTTTTGAATATCATTCAAGTATAGAACATGGCTACCTGTCTTATTAACTATCCACTCGGGTTAACTTTTGCATACATTTCCAATAAACTCTATAGAAATCGCACAAATGTAATCATAAAATATGAATTTTATACTAACAAAAAAGGTTAACTTTTGCAATGGATTCAAGTGTAGGTCGTGACCAAGCTTAGGATAATTATGCATTTGCATATCTGCACATGCTACATTCTTTTACCATTTTATGCAGTCAATGCGTACTTTGAAGGTGTCTAATTAATGGTGCATATTTCTAAATGTATTAATTTCAAGTTGAAACAGGTAATTAATTTGAATGTTTTAAGTATTTTCAAAGCAGAACAGCATGGAAAATACATCTGTTTATATTTTTGTCTGGGTATTTCTAAGGCCTGTATGAAACAGCACAAAATTTTGTAGAAAATTTTCTTCAAAGTTTTGTTCAAAATGTACAAAATTTTGAACATAATTTTGTAGTAAATTCTGCAAAACACTTATTACACGGAACAAAAACTTTGTACAAAATTATGTATGTGAGCATGCACGAATAGGCCCAAATTACATTGACATCTGTGAGATAGAACTAAATAGTAAATATAAGCTGCAAAGCTTCAATTTAAATAGAATCGTTATTGGTAAGATAACTTATATTAATTTTTAAATAACAATTACATAATTATTACGCTACTATCTGTTTTACTAAAAATACGAAAAGTGTAAAATAGAATCCAATATTAGTCCTTCATTATTTTTTTTTAATTTCAGGTTCAGTAAACAATTGTACCAATGGCGATTGAAATGGACGTATTAGTGTCGATAAAAGTATGGATATGGAAATCGGGAGAAAAAATGAAAAAGAGGGAGAAGCAGGAGGGCGTAATTTAAATAATATATTTAACAGCAGTAATTAATAAATTTGACATTTATTAGTTAAATATAAAGTTGTCTACGTAAGATATTATTTAATTGTAAATGGTTAATTTAAAATTATTATTATTGTATATGTTGTGTATATAAGTATATGTTTCTGTAAAATATATTGTTTTGAGTATTTAATGTACATTTATTTCAAATTAGTTTGTGGTCTATTTAGCACACCAGTAGTGTTAACTTCAAAGCATCTTTTAAATTTAACCATTAGATACCACATTCCTGCAAACCCAGAAATATTCTACATGGTTAAATCTTGGGTCGTCTCTTAAGGTCGACTTATTCCCATGTTTTATGGCTTAATATTGGTAACGAAAAAATAGCATCTCTAAAATGCAACTATAACTAGCACCTTCGGTTAACTTTAGGTTACCCTAATAGGTTGATCGTTGAGCAAGAAAAAAAATAGTATCTTTTGAGCAGGTTTAAAATTCAACCATAAACTATATTTTTCGGTTAAGTTTAGGTTACCCTAATAGGTTGACCCTTGAGCAAGAAAAACATGGTATCCTTTGAGCAGCGTTAAAATTCAACCAAAAACTATTCTTTTCGGTTAAGGTTAGGTCACCCTAATAGGTTGACCGTTGAGCAAGAAAAAAATGGTATCTGTTGAGCAGCTTTAAAATGCAACCATAAACTATTCTTTTCGGTTAACTTTAGGTTACCATAACAGGTTGACCGTTCAGCAAGCCTACGGTCGTTATTAGGTTAACCTATGGAGAGCTTAAGTGGGTCAGAGTTCACTAACACAATTGCCAGTCCGCTGCGGTTACATTTTTCATTACTTCTGGTTTTATTTTTGGCCGAGCAGGTAGTTAGTGCAACAACTTTTGTTTATGGCGATTAAAGGAAAACTGTGACGTGTTTAACAGTATACAGGGTTTAAAAATAGAGGCACATACATATATTCCTTATTTTTGAGTTTATACTACCACAAGGTTAAAAACATGGTTACATCCAGGCTAAAGCAGGAATAAGTTTGCAGTGGCTTTATATTACTTTCAGGATAACAAAAAGAAAGACCAAATTATGTTCAGAATTTGCTATATCATACGATTACTGCAAAAATATATTATGGATCATCATCATCTCGGATTATCTACGGCTATTGCCGCATCTCCTTTTCCAATTTCCAATTCTTTCCGTCATATCTATATTTTCCTGTAAGTTTCCTGTTCTCATTGATTCGTTTACATCATCTCTTCAACTTCTCCTTGGTCTCATTTCTTCTCTCTGGTGGTACGCCCTCTAATAATTTTCTTGGCAATCTTATTATGTTATATTCTTTTTATATGTGCGAACCATGTAAATTGTTTTCTTTCAATTTGATCTACAATGCCTGTCTCGATGTTTATATTTCTTCTAATGTCTTCACATTTAACCCTTTCGAGCTTAGATCGCCTGCATCTTCTTCTGAGGAAGTCCATTTCTGTGGCAAGCAATTTCCTTCTATTAACTTTGCTTAAGTCCCACACTTATGAACCGTATGTTATAAAATTGTTTTGTAAATTCACATTTTTTTCTGTCTTCCAATACTTCTTTCTCGTAGTACTTAGTTGAGGGCGCTGACAGGTTTTCTTCCTTTAGTTATTTTTCCTGGATCTCTTCTTTACTTGTTCCTTGTTTGTTAAATATTACTTCCAAATATTTAGATTTCTCTACGCCTGCTAGCTTTCCATTTTCCAAACGTAAGTTGGTCAATTCGTGGCTAATACCGGCATTTATTCAAATTCTTCGTGAGTTCGGTTCGTTCGTATTCTTCCTGTGACTTTCTTACCTTATAACTTTGATCCTGTTCATCTTCCGTGTCGTCTCCTACTGAAGTCCCAAACTCCCATTCTGCTCACCCGTAAGGGATTGATCCAGGTATATTTTAAACTGGATAGGAGACAGGCAGCACCCTTGTCTTAGCCCCTTTGATATATTAAAGGATTCGGTTAGTGATGTACGAATTTTTATCGCGGCGTTATTTTATTTTTGTAGAGCAGAGAATTAGCAGAAGTAATACAAACTCTAACACTTATAATAAAATTCTACTACTTTAAGTCAGAAAAAACTAACCTTAAAAATATATTATTTAAGAAATTATAAGTATTATAATTATGTTTACTTACCAGAATTTATATTAAGGTCTTCTAATTTCAAAGCAGCATATAACGCGCAACTTCATATTAAACAAACTAAAACTTAGATTGTTTGAATCGAGTAGATTATGAATAGATACTTCCTATCTTTTTGCTAGAATACATTTTTAGTAGTCCCTTTTAGCATTTTTCTTAATTCAAACTTCCCCGTAATAAAAATTCTGGCTGTGGACTTTTATAACAGGTTGTAGGTCGTAAAGGTGGACATTTTTTCGCATTTCAGCTTCCATATTTCAAGAGAAACCAGCGCGTGTCTTTATTGTAATAAAAACTAGATAAATATCCCCTATGATTTCAGCCCTAAATGGGAAAAGGGGAAATATAAGATCGTGGTGCGTCAGAATAATCCCTCGCGGCCGAAGATAAAACTAAGGGACGTGAGTCTAATTCTTATTTGGCAGTTTTTCATCAAGTTACCGTTTTAACTGTCGTTTTCATAACACCGCTTGAAGGCATTACTTGTATTAAATCAAAAGTTTTTCGGAGATGAAACACAGATCAACCACCTTAATGTCTTAAAGCTGTATTTATAAGGATTCATTTTAGCTCGTGTTTTATTTGAAATTATTTTGCAATTCTACTGAAAAATCAGAAATCGTTCGTTTTGCTTCAGCACTTTAATGTAGTAGTCTTTAATGTAAAAGTCTTCTTTGTCCCAAGGGAAGCAACCGGTACGACGAGAGCTATTGTTCGAGTAGCCACAAGACGACACAGCAGAATTTCTCAGATAAATAAATTACAGCTCGAGATTAAACAGCGCATCCAGGGAACAAAATTGTTGACTTATTTTCCCAGCCAAAAATATTAAAAAGCAACGAATCAACATTGTATGCAGATTCTCCAAAATGTTAACAATGGCAGGATATAAATCGTTGCTTAAACTCCTTGCATAAATTTCAACACAAAAGTTTGGAGGCCACGCTCTTCACGTTTTATAATTTCCTATACAGGGCTGAAACTTTCCACGTCTGAAAACCCGAGTTTTCATTTCTCGGTATAGTGAATTTTCTTGTTCATTTCGCCCGCTCGCCGTTCGCGGTAGCTGTGGCCAAAACCACACATTTAGAAACACTCTAAGTGGATTTTCCTGCTGACCTATGAAAACAGTATTTCTCAATGAGAGGAAATCCCCAAAGAAAATCCGGCGTAAATAGAAATAGTGGGAATTAATATACGGCAGCTTAAGTGAAACGAAGTCGAAAAGTTGTGATTGTTATTTATTTTTCAGGGTGCAATTTTGCAATGAACATAAAACTCGGTTAGACACAAATCTATTGATTTAGCACTATTTCACTTCCTTAACTGATAAGTTAGTTAATCCCGTTGAATAAATGGCACGAGAACAGATTAAAGATGAGCACGCATCAGAGATATTATTATTTTTTCACATTAATTATCGATAGTTGATTGCTAATGACCTTGTTATTGATTTATCGCTATTATCAATCAAGTATTAAGTAAACATTATGAAACTATGTATGTTTGAAAATTAAATAGAAAGCTTGGCAGTAAACGATTTATTAGCTTAAAAATGCAAGATAAAACCAACTAATGTAATATTTAACACGTTTTATTATAACATTCTAAACCTTAACATAATCATTTAACAAATAATTACTAAAATAATATTCAGAAGTTGTTTAACAAATAAATACACCGTGTAAATATACTATAAATTAGAATTATTTTAAAGTTGCTAATACATAGTAATAGATGATAAAACAGAATATTTATTACCAACAGCCAGAGGTTAAACACAAAGACCCAGAATATACAGTATGTAAATTATTAACGTTAGTTTAAAGAACATTAAACCAAGTTTAATGTGATCAGTACGTGAAATTCTTGCATGCAAGTAAATTGAATTAATTCCACTGTACATCCGTCTAAAAAAAAGAGGAAACTCCGTTCAAAAACTTAAATCCAAAGCAATCTAATGTTAGAATGTACAGGATGTTTCAGTTAAAATCTTGAATGCTTTGCGACAATACTCTCCGGGTCATTCTGATTCAGAAAAATATGACATATTTGCGTGTCACTTGCTTTTTATGAATGATACAGTGTGTCAAAGTTTACAAAAACAAATAAGTTTTTCATTACATCTTCTAGGAAAATTGAGCAAATCAAGCAAAATTGTGTATGCATGCCTTACCTGTGTAGGGTTGTTTTCTGAAGTTAAGTTCATCCAAATGTGTCACACCAGTGGCGTGCAATGAGATCATCAGATTTATGCAAAAAAAAGCACGCCACTAAGGTTTTCCACTTTTCCCTTTTTGCAAATTCCCCATTTAATTTGTAATAAGACAAGCTTTTACAAATGTTGGATTCAGGTTCTAGTTTCAGTAAAATTTGCTTGTTTTTCAAAAGCATGCAAATCCGCTATGGAGCAAATAATATTTTGAGTTGGCAATGGAAATACTAAAATAATTATTTGAATGATATTCACTTTGTTTATGGTTTCTGCAGTGGAAATTATCATTCAACAGTATAAGAATATAGACAAAGTTTTCCGGAAAGAAGAGTCCCTAAAGCGCGAGTTTTTGTTGGCGATTCGATGAAATTGGATTGCGGAAATATGGTGAGAAAAATCGAGTCGAAAAACAGAATAACATGGACGATAACAGAATTCTTCGAGCTTTCAATGCCGACAAACACTTGAGAAAAAGGAAAGTTAACGTAGGTTCATCCCCCACATTGGAACCCCCAGCCCCTCTTCAGCCAGTAACGGAAATACAAGAATAGGAAAGAACAGGATCATGTAAATTCGTGGATGATACTGTCGCAGCATTTACCTAAATGACCCAGGAAAACCACGAAAAATCTAAGTCAGGACAGACGGCTCAGGGATAGAACCCTAAACCTACCGAATGAAAGGTAAATGCTGTACCGCTGAACCACCTTCCTCCTAAGAGAATAAGACAAGTAGCTAGAAATCTTAACATGCCGCAGTCAAGGGTGTTCCGAACTTTGAAAAAAAATCCCCAAACAGCCTTTCATTTACAACCGGTGCAAGATTACAGCCAGGGGATACAGTAAAACACTAAAATTTCCACAACAGGATCTTCAATTTAATTGCAGCCCATCCACAATTCTTGTACCAAATTCTGTGGACCGACGAGTTAAATTTTACAACAGCTGGGATAGTTAACCACCACAATTTACATGTCTGGGAGGATGAAAATTCCCAAAACATCTGGCCTACTGCATTTCAAAACGAATATAGCGTCAACGTCTGGATAAAAAGTAATCATGTTCTGGACCACAATTATTGCTGCGGCTCTTTCTCGAGTTTCTTGAAAACGGCTTAGAAGGTTTAATGAAAAATGTGCCCCTAATATGTTGCAAAGACAAGTGCTGGGTTCCACATGGATAGGCCGACTCCACATTTTAGAAATAAAGTTAGATAG
Source organism: Limonius californicus (assembly GCA_014611495.1). Classification (NCBI taxonomy): domain Eukaryota; kingdom Metazoa; phylum Arthropoda; class Insecta; order Coleoptera; family Elateridae; genus Limonius; species Limonius californicus. The sequence continues at coordinate 6,008 of JABXWE010031565.1, read as the reverse complement.
TGGTTAAGCAAAAACTACCTGGAGCGTTGAATAGGTCGGATAACGAACGCCAATTATGCTGAACTAAATCCTGGTATGGCAACAGTACCATGGCCACCGTGCTCTCCGGATCTGAATCCGTTAGATTTCTTCGTTTGGATCTATGTCAAAGGAAAATTATACAGCACACCCGTGGCAACCCGCGAAGATTGATTTTCAGACTGCCAAATACCTGCAGGCAAAACCAAGAAATGTAGGCAAATGCCATACATTCATTAGTTCGATGTTGTAAAAAGCGTGTTGAGAACTTTGAGCATTTTGATTAATCTTCTTGTGTTTTTTTGTTATTTTTTTTAAACCCCCAGTGATATTTTGTTTTGCTTTGCTAATAACTCTGAAACTAGGGCCTTAATCTAATATATGTAAGAGCGTGTATTATTCAAAATTGAATGGGGATATTAGAAAAATCAAAAAAAAATGGAAAAACCAGCATCATACTATTTTTCTTGAAATAAATCCATTGTACCCCAATAGTGTGACACATTTGGATGAACATAATTTCAGAAAATAACCCTAAACAAGGAAGTTACGCAGAACACTGCTGGAATTGGAACTGCTCATAGTTAAGCTGTACAATAAGCTAATATTTTCAGTACATAGAGATGCTTGGAAATCCGCGTCCTAGATCTCGCCCAATCAAAACAAATAATAGACATTACAATATGTCATTTCTTATCTGGACCAGAATGACCAGGAGAGTATCTTCCCAAAGTATTCAAAATTAAAACCGAAACGCCCTGTATAACATAATACTAACATTAACAACAGAGAAGATTTATAATTGAAATAAGAAAATAGTTTAGTGTTTTTTGTTTTGATTCAGGTTGTCAAATTCATTTTAAGTAGCTGGTAAATTTGGATATTTTTCTTAAACACACAGATCAAACTAGAAGCAAACCAGAAACAATTATACACACCAACTTTCACAAAAATGACAGACTAACATTGACAGCTGTCAAATATCAACTAATAGTAGGTTGGCAAGCAGAAATGCCAACTCTGAAATGTCTGTAACAACATTCTTTTTTCGATTACACTGTATATTATAACAATGATCCTTAATAACAGTATTTCTGAAATATCAAGCTCCGATCGATGTTTACACAACGAATAGTTTTGCATGATTTCCTTTACAACAAAACTTATATTCTACTAACAATAAGTGATGCTCTTATTAGTATAATAAGCAACATTGTGTAAAAACGTAGCAAACGGAATTTTTTCATTAACGGGTTCCATAGAGCAGGCAACGCCGTTAACGTTAGTGACGTCATAGCGTCCAGCGGAGTTTTCGGAAGTATCAATATTTACACTCTTGAAAAATTGAACCAAATTCGTTAACAGCGGGCAAGACCACAAATTGTCATTAATTGTTAACGTCCTTATCGTAGGCGCGTTCGTATGCACGGAATGAGCGTCTAAATAATACAAGCCATTCCTGGATATATCTAAATTAGAAATTTTGCCCAAAGGCAATAAAGCTGAAGCATCGAACTCGGAAAACTCGTTCTCGGCCAAATTTAACGATAACAAATTTCTCAGACCGGAAAAAGTGCCCGGTATGAACGCCCTTAGTTTGTTTCCGGATAAATTCAAATCCCTCACCATTTGAACGTACTGAAATAATCCCAACGGGATGTAACATATTTTGTTGTGCTGCAGGTCTAAGACTTCCAAATTTATTAATCCATTGAACGATTCTTTATATAAAATTCCAATTTGGTTATAGGATAAATTTAACGCCATTATTCCTAGAACACCTTCGAACACATTTCCAGGGATTAATTTAATCCGATTGTAATTCAAATTCACGCTGACCGCTTCAACCCCTTTGAAGGATCCTGATCTTAATTCTGATAATTCGTTGTTTTGTAAATCGAGCTCGTATAGTTGCCTAAGATTTATGAAAGCTTCAGGGGATATTCCATGGATTCTGTTATTTTGAAGGTACAAATACTGAAGCATTGGAAGAACAGCAAATGCTCCAGTTGTGATATTTCGAATCCCACTATTGGACGCGTTGAATGAGAGCAATTCTGCCTGGATGGGAAAAGTTTCAGCGCTGAAAATTGGGATTTGACAGTCTATACACTTCAAATGATAATTTCCATAAAACTGCGACGGAAATCTCTCGGTTATTCCTTTGCAAAAATAGGTCCTCTTGTCGTGAGCGAAACTGCAACTTTCTTCCATTTCATAGGAAGCAACCACGGTGGAAATTAAGAGAAGGTAAATCGGAGTCAAATCCATTTCTGAAAATATAACAATTTATTTTAACTTTTTCAGTTCTCATAATTCTGGAATAAAACCTAGTTCAGGATGCTAAAATCAAGAGTTTTACTCTTAAGAATACTAAGTTGTAGAAGGGCTTATTCTTTATTTATTTTGTAATTCCAACCTGTAATAGAGTTGGACTCGAAACATTTAACCTAAACTTGAAACTTGCACTGCAAATGTACAGAACCAAAACGGCGTCTTTAAAATTACAATCACCAACTGCAACTTAAAGTTTCGAAATTTGGAGTAAAAAATTCTTAAACAACAGGTAAATTCTGTAAATTCATTTAAACCTTGAATCTCTGATGTTAAGCTCGAAATTTCAAGTTTAAGCTTGAAATTCAAACTGCGTGCTTAAGGTTTCCACTTAATACACAAGATATCGGCTCCGTGCTTGAAATCTCAACATAACATAGAACATCTCAAGTTTACTACAATTCCTAATTCGAAATCTGCAATTATAATTTTCCCATTTTAAATACAAGAGCTAGACGTCAAATTTGATATCTCGGCTCAAGATTTCTACTTAAAACATACCATATTTACAATAAATTAGAATATTAAGTTTGAGCTCAAAATTTCGGCTTCGTCTTTAAAATCTTAACTTAAATGGTGACATCTCAACTTTAGTTCTTGAGATTTTAACACCTACCTCTAAATCACAAGCTAAACTGCGAGATTTCATACTGAAACTGGAAAATTGGGCTTTAAGCATATTTGAAATTCCAACTACATGCTCGAGATTTAATCTTTAAATACCAGAATTCTACCTGAAATTTGACATTAACATTTTAAAAACTGAAGATTTCGAATTTAAACTGAAGATCTCGACTTTAAGCAATTTGGTCGGCGGGCTCGCAATTTTAATCAATATTTTGACATTAAATTAGAGACGAGGACTCTGTGTCTGATATATAAAAATTAAATACGATATAAGATTAAGCTTCAAGCTTTAGAATATTGATTTCGTGGCAGAGATTTCAGCTTAAAGTGCAAGACGTGAAAGTTAAATTTAAATGTCGAATTCATACGTAGGATTTAAACTGCTAACTCTAAATCTAGAATTAAAAAGCGAGGTCGCAAATTTAAACCCGAATTAAGAGATTTAAGCTCAGAATTTCGATATCATGTTTGAGTGGCCAACTTAATGTACGCCATACCAACTTTATACTTTGAGATATTTAGTTCAAACTAGAATTTAATAGCCAGGTCTCAAATTTAAACTTAAGTTTTCAACTTTAGGTTCAAGCTTTCAACTTAAAATAGAAGAAATTGCCTTTATAATTGTGATTTTGTTTACTGACTCACAATCTTTGATTAAATGCGAAATTGCAAATAAAGACTCAAAATCGCCGCAAGATTTCGATTCCTGTTGGAAATTTTGTTCATAATAGAACTCTAGATAACTACTTCGGGCATGAGATCTCAACTTAAAATACGCCACATTTAACTTCATTTTCAAGTCAAATTAAAACGCAAAGTTTAGAAATAAAACGAAATTTTCACATTAAGTGGAGTAAGGAATACTAACGTTATGTTCAATGCAACTTAAAACGATTCAGCTGTAAATTTAATATTACAAGTTTAAACTTAATACTTTTACTAACTCGTTACCTTGATTTAAAACGCGAGACCTCGAAGCTAAAATGCAGTATCTACTATGAACTCTAAGCAATATCCTAGATTTGTGTGGTTGGTATCTCCACTTAAATCCATTGTCACAACATAACTTCATGAGATTCCGACTTCGAACTAGCATTAAAACTTGAATTTTCGATATTTCGACATTAAGCTCTTGGTCTGATTAAAATACGATGGTTTGGTTGTAAATTTAATATACCAACGTTGAACTTAAGATTTCGATGGCGTATCTCGAATCAACTCAATCTATTCAGTTAAAATTCAGAGATATCTATCTAACATTTAAAGTTAAAGATTTAAATTTCTACGTCTAGGTGGAAATCTCAACTCAGAACAAGCCATTCCAACCTATATTTTTGAAATTTCGATTTCCATTTCGAACTCAAACGCAAGATCTGAAATTTAAACTGAAAATGTTAAAATTATGTTTGAAATTTCAACTTCATATCTAATTTTTTAAGTTGAATAACACCTTGACTTGAACTTAGTACCTCTACTTTAAAATCCAGATTTCCGTTGCTAACTCAAATGTAAAGCAAACCTAGAGTTTAAGTTGAAATTTCAACTTTATGAAACACGACTATATGTACTTTAAATTGAATGTCTCACCTTTAAACTGTAATTTTAACTTTGTTTCTACAGATGTCAACTCAAAATGTCGACTAAATTTAATGATTTAAATATATTTTCGAGATTTCGATCTTTCTCACTTTTTCAAGTTTACGTTTAAGATTAATAAAAAAATACGGACTATCCCTTCTAACCTGCTGTAAGATTAAAAGAAGCCTTTTACGAATGGGTCTGTAACAGTTAAGCCATGCAGCATTAAAAAATAGCTCGCTCCTAAGTAAAATTGAGGTTAACAAATTAAGTTGGACAAGGCCAATGTCATCTCATTAAACTGGGACCATTTATCATCAACAAAAATAAATGTATAAGTTCTGCAGTTTTAATAAACAAAGTAATCTTACCTTTAATCGCTTTAAACATACACACACTGTAAGACACACAGCACGCGAGTGCTATTAATATGGAACGGGGCCTATTGTTCCAGTTCACTATAATTAATGAATAATGTTAATTGTATTTCCTCCAATTTTGTAGAATTTATAAGTGGAGGCAATAATACTACGTCTTTAACGAGAACCAAAATGAATGGTTTGCTTTAAACATGACACAATTGCAGAAAAATGTCGATTCACAAGTCCGAATCTACCATTAGATATTTAAATTTTGCAAATTAACTGTATTTTAATCAGTTTTTCGCCTCAATAAACACAATCCCGTAACGGTAAAACTATAAAAGCTGAAGGGTTTAAATTCAAAACAAAATGAAACGCTGTAGCCAGGCATGTTATTACAAGAGCATTATTTTCACCCTCATCATCATTTGGACGCAAGAAATTAGTCCATTTTCTCGGGCTGCTGAGTCCATTAAGTGATTTTGCTGCGCTTAAGCTCGGCTTACACATTTATTATGTTTAAAACAGGTGAAAGCTTCCGTATTATCGAGTTCAGGAGGTAAACGAAACGAAAAGTGTTACGAAGTTATTTTTTAGGGAAATCATTTTCAATTCTTATTCCATATGCGCTTTAATGTCATTAACTGATAAGTAAGTTAGTATGTTTTTAGGAGTGCTTTGATATGCTTAACTTTTAATTATAATAATAATAAATAATATAATAAAAATAATAATAATAAAACAGAATTTTAAATTTAATATTCCTAACTTGCGCACAAAATATAAAATACCCAGCTCAACGTTATTTTTGAACTAGAAGTTGAAATTTCTACAAATAAGGTTGTGATTGGGCGTTTTCAAATTACAATTTTGCTTTGAAAATTCCAATCATGAGGTCAAAATCGAATTATTAATCCTAACGTCAAGATTTACATGTTAAATTAGATCACCCGTTTTATTCTGGCACTGAGGGCATTTCAAAACCAGAATCTTACAATGAAAATTTTAAACAAAAAATCACAATATGGATCTTATTGTCAAAACCTCCCGTTTAAATTAGAGATCTCAGGCTTTAGTTCAAAATTAAGT